>PVIU01025593.1:0-23519 GCA_004026605.1 Ondatra zibethicus
CAAATGATTTAAAACAGAGGCACAGCAAGTTGGCCAGTAGATTAGTTTTATAATCCCAGCAAAATGTGGTGGAAATTTAAACCAAATGTGTGGCAATGAAAGAGGAGATGTTAGAGAGGTGAACTCAGTAAGATCTGATAATAGATGAAATACATGGATAAAAGGCACTAAAAATGTCCCTGAACTTTTCAGATCTGGCTTTTGGATACAGGATAATAATATCAGGCAAATGGGGTTTATTTAATAGGGAAGAAAGTTCATAAGGTGCTTTGCAAATGGCATTTTGTGTCAAACAAACACTTCTTATGAACTAGTGTAACATGAAGGGCCTGCTTTGTCAGGGTTTCTCTCCTGCCCAGTCCCCCAGCCATTTAGTCCCAGAGAAAATCACACAGAGAGTCTACATTAGGTTATAAACTGATTGTCCCATTAGCTCAGGCTTCTTATTAGCTCCTGTAGCTTATATTAACCCATTATCCTTATCTATGTTAGCCACATGGCTTGGTACCTTTTTCAGTGGGGCAGGTCATATCTTGCTTCTTCCGTGGTCTGGGCAGGAGTGGGGAAAGAGCTTCCTTCTTCCCAGAATTCTCCTGTTCTTATTGTTCCACCTCTACTTCATGTCTGGTTTTCCTGCCTATACTTCCTGCCTGACTACCTGCCAATCAGTGTTTATTTAAGATATGACTGACAGAATACAGACAATTCTCCCATACCAAACTAGGGCTTAGACAAGGTCCTGAGAGCACAGGTGTAACTGTCGCGCAGCCTTCATTCCTGAAGAATTTGCTGTATGATCGGAGAGGGCCAGGAGACTAATGGCAGAGAGGATGGAGGTAACCTTGACAAAGCAGAAAAGAGGAAACAGGGCCTTGCAGCACCAAGGACTTTCCAGAGGAAAGTATCTCAGATACTCCCAAAAGTGCAGAAATCTGCTCTGACAACCTGGAAGCCTAGCGCTATGGGAATTTGACTGACAGTTCCTCAGTGGGAAATTCTGTTCCTACAGTTCAAAGACACCATTACTACTTGTGTTAGTTGGGTTTCCCTGGCTGTGACAGAAGACCTGAGATAAACAACTTAAGAGGAACAAAGATGCATTCAACTTCCCTTTTCAGTCTCTGGTCACTAAGAGTGGGGAGGGGGTCAGGGAGAAACATGGTTCCCAATGGTATCTCCCCTATGTCCCACATCCTAAGATCAGACATTTCAGGATAGCCTATCAAGTTACGAATCCATCAACGGATTCATCTACTGATGAAATCCTATCATTTTAATCTAATCCCTTTCCAAAAACCTCATCTAACGCTGGTACACTGAGTACAAAGGATCATGTAAAGTTTTGGGGAAACACGTTTTATACAAAAACACAATACCACTTCTTCATAGAAAAGAAGAATGAAGACACATGACATTTAACACCATCTGGGGTAAAAAAAAAATTCTCTCTCAAAGGTCCTCTTCTCTAAGGAGAAAGACAGAATTTGAGTTTGGGATATTTTAAGCTAAAGTGGATGAATAATAACTGGATGGAAGTGAAAAAACTCTTTGCTATGCTTATCAGAGTTGGGGACAACAAAGGCCAGCGGGTCCCAACTCGAGTCCCACAGTCAGTGCTGGCTAATGCCCTTCAAGTGATACTTATACAGCAATAATATGTACATTCATTTTCATGTGAGAGAACAATGATGTCCTCAGATTCTCCAAGAGATCCATGATCCAAAATTAAGGACCATGACAATCAGCTTTAGCAGTATATAAAAAAAAAAATCACAGTCTTTCTTGTCCAGACCTTGTAACACACTGTGAGAAATGACACCCAGATTAATAAGCTGTGTAGTTATGTGTGAAAGTGCGCATCGGGCATTCAAGTTCAAAATCTCCAATTTTAGCTATAGTGCTGCCTAATGACGAGCCCTGACAGTCTGAGCTGATCTGGAAGTTAAATTCTCAGGCAGAACAGCAAATTAGAAGCCCCTTTTAGCAAGGCATTAAAAAGAAACACATTTCTCTAGAAATAAGCTGGAGATTTTAGATTTAAACATCTGACATGCTGAGCAACTACAGACCGAGCAACTACAGAACATGACTCACTATTTCTCAGGCTAATTGTTAAAATAGACAATGGTAGTCAATAATTGAATATTTCCTGCATGTCAGGCATTGTTGCTAGCCACATATATGGATTTTCTACATTTAACCCTCACAACCTCAAGATAAGACAAGGACTTAATTTTCTAAATATTTCCAAAGGCCTTAATCTACCCATTGGTGGCATGGTAGGGTTCACTCCAAAACCTGGAATTGCAGCCTAAATTTGCCAAGCCATAACACTGTGATACAAGGACGGGTACAAAAACAAGGAGGCCAAAGGAACGTCAACCCTTAAGCAGTAGTCTAAGCTCTCTAGATCATCTGCCAAGCCATCAATGCCCAAAGCTTGGCCTATAAAACAGTATCATAGGCATCAATAGGAATTAGTCATAAGTACAGTGTCTGGCCTCAAGATAGCCCTACTCAATACATATCTGCATTTTTACAGAATCAGTGGTAATCTTCATGACCCATGCTGAGTGGTGTTGGAAGCCACATCTGGATAAAGAAAAGATATCGGTAGCCAAGACTGGAAGACTTTGATGTAAACATTTGTTCACTGTTTATACATAAACACCCACACATAGATACACACACACACACACACACACACACACACACACACACACACACCAAACCTTTTGCTAAGGGCTAGGGAGGAGCGATTTTCAATTTTAAGAACTGGAAAATTTGTACATCAAATACTGAACTTTGTTACTGCAGTGTTAAAGAGCCTGTTGCAAACGTTGTCAACACATGTGTGTCGCTATCTTCCAACAAAACCATATTTATAAACATTGCAATTTGTAGTTCACACCATCTTCATGTATTTGCACAATCTTATCCAGATTTCTTTTAACCATATGCAATGTAAACCTATTCGGAGCTCGTGAACACATTAAAATGCATGTAATGGGCAAGATTTGGCCCACAAGCCCTAGTTTTTCAACCCTGAATACTTATTAAACTGTGTTTAATTTTCATTGTGAGACACAGATCCATTCATTCAAAGTCAGTCTTTATTCTGCCTTGGTAAGTAAGAATCCAAGAGTCCCTCCAAGGATTTTTCCAGAACTCAGAGCACATAAAGAGTTCCAGGGAACTCTTTGCTGGTAATAGAAAGGAAGGAGCCTGGATCTGACCTCTGCTTTGCTAGGCCAGTCAACTGATGCTTCACTCCATGCTGAAGACTGCCCTTCACCCTCTGCAGCCTTGATTCCCTACTTCCGGTTAAAACGTCCCCTCTTCCAAAACTCCTCACCAAACCCACAGAAAATCAATCCAGACTTCAAAAGGTGGCTTCACCCAAAGAAACTGGTCAATACAGATACGTCTTGGAAACTGGATGGAAATGGGGATGATGGGGATGTTTCTTGCGGCATGATGTCACCCTTTCTCCCCTGGAGCTCTGTCCTTCTGTGTTTGTATTCTTTTAAAATCAAAAAAGTAACTTTCTCCAGTGCTCGCAGATTAGAAGCGTGAATTCCTGGCGGGTGCTCATCATTAGTCATACACACACACACACACACACACACACACACACACACACACACACACACTGAATAAAGAAAAAAACTGCGCATGCTACAAAGAGGAGAGGCAGGGAGGGCAGCAGAGAAAAATGTAGAGTTCAATAAAATTTTAAAAAATTGCAGTATGTTGTATAAGAAAATTTTAAATGTTAGACCAAATAAACCTGAAAGATAATGTTTCTTTTACAATATATTGACTATATAATGTTGACAGACACAACCCTTATAAAGCCGACTAGTGTTAACACAAATTACACTGTTCGGATTTATACTGCCCTTAAGATAAAACACACTCAAGTTTCTGTGTGTCATTCCCAACTCCAGCAGAAGGACATTCTCTTTCTCCATTTCCTGTCATCTCAAATGTTGTCCTGCATCACCCAGATTGTTCTGCTGGCCAGAGGCCCTCATGTCTCCAACAGCTGAAGAACTATTTATGATATTTAACTTCACTGGGAATCACTTCAAGCTGAAAACCATGTGTTCCCTGAAAGGGCAGGCCCCTTCACTGTAGGCAAGTCATACGGTCTGTCCATGCAGGGCTACAAAGCATTTTAGCCACAAAACAACCTGACCAGTTAACTAGGCTCGTATCACTAGTGCCTTATAGATTAACTTAGCCCTCTAACCAAGTTTATCTCTCTCTACACCAGAGACCAAGAACCTTCGTTATGCCCACAACTTTCTTTCTCTCCCTCAAGACTCTTGAAATTGTAGATAGAACCACATGTTCTGTCTGGGTGATCACACTTCCTCCTACACGAGAAAGTGCTGTCCATAAGAAACCCCTTTCTGTCAGTTTCAGCGTAATGTCTTGGTTTGTTTTGTTTTGTTCCTTCTAAAACTATTCTGTCTTCTCTATTGTCATGGGTTCACTTCGTAGCACAGTGTCAGCATTTGGTAAACATCTGCTGGATGAATAGATTCTAATCATCGTATTATAAACAACCTAGCACGAAACGCTAACATGCACTCTCAATTTCCCAAAATGATACTGTTTTCCTGAGCTTAGGTGAAGCGGGCTGTCATCAGTTCAGTCAGGAATCTGACAGGCTCATCAATACATCAGCGAGTTCCCTCACTCGAATGCTTTGGTGAGGGCACTTAACGGTCCCCCTCTGCCAGCTACTCTCAACCTGGCCTCCAATATTCTCTTCTCTTTTCCTTTAGGAACGCTATAAGAAGATGGAGGTTCAAAGTCATTGGCCCAACAGTTTAAATGCCATTAACTGGTGTGAGCTCTCAAATATAGCAGTTCTGAGTAACGTTCAATAATATTAGAGGAATCTAGGGAACTTCTTCAAATATCCTCAGTCATTTCGGGTGACTCTTGCCTGACCTCACACACAGCTTGTATAGGTTCTCAGTCACTCTCCAGAGTCCACTGTGGCTGAACTGCAGATTTTGAAGGGAATAGACTCATGGGGGTGAGAGTAAGCGTGGGAGGAATACCAGAAGTTCTCGAGAAGACTGATGTACATTGGTAACAAGCTACTCTTTAACCTACCTGACTTATGGGCTCTCATTCCAGTGCGCCAAGGCAAAGTAGTGTTCCTG
This sequence comes from Ondatra zibethicus, assembly GCA_004026605.1. Lineage (NCBI taxonomy): Eukaryota > Metazoa > Chordata > Mammalia > Rodentia > Cricetidae > Ondatra > Ondatra zibethicus. The sequence goes on from PVIU01025593.1 coordinate 5,184, forward strand.
CTGGACAACCAACATCAAAATGTAAGCTAAGCAAGCCAGTCCCTGCCTCAAGTCAACACACAGTCCTTAGGAATAATGGAAGACCAAGGGAAGGTAAACTAAAAAATCTCAGTCAGGCCTCTGATTCATCCAGGCTCCCTGGCAGGCTTGGGGCAATGGTGAGGTTTATTTACTTCCTTTCATCTAACTAACAAGTGGACCAGGACCTTGCAGACACATTTCACAATAATGATCTTTGCAGATAATGCAGATGCAGAGAATTCAGAGCTTTGCCCGCCCCCATGCATTTCTTCCCACCTCAAACTCTCTCAAAAGTCACACAAAGTCTGGTTGGCTTCCTCCTCTCTTCTCTCAGCTTCTGAGCTTCTGCTCACAGCTTCGGTGAAAGTCTATGTTTCTTACAATTACAGGTTCTCAATTACACGCACTTGCTACTTGCTGCAGGGGACAGAAAGTGTGTTTCCTCTCATGGCAGCTGTTGAAGCCAGATGTTGTACTTGCAGGCTGTGGTTGGCTAGGCTAGCAGATGAAAAAAAAAAGTTCTTCACAGAGAGACTTCAGGAGAAAGAGGTAAACAAACTTATTCTACAGTATTGGATCAGCAGGTCCTCATTAACCTGATCGGAAATGCCCTTTAAAGTTAGGCTGGCCAAACAGGAGGCTATTGTCCTGAGAACATTCCACTGAACACTGACAGTTCCCTCCCTGAGTAACATAGCAAGACAGTCCCCCTTTGCAAATCATAACAGCATCCGAGATGAGCTGGGCTTCATTTAATGACGCATCTGCATCAGCAAGCAATAATTGCAGGGGGATGTAGAAGTTTGTTTATTCTAACTGCTGAATGTTTATATCTCGGAAACCAGTGAAACTTTTCGGTAATCACTGTTGGGATGCACTTGAACCATTCCATCTGCCGGGCTCTTCCCATTGTGTTCCTCAGCCAGTGACAACAGGCGGTGATTGGGCAGAATTAAGCAGTCATCAACTCCTCGCCCTTGCTTCCTTGGGGCAAGTGCGAGCCCCAAGCAGAGAACGCACTGTGGCTTCTGATGAGGCTTTTGTTGGAACAGTTAAAACCATGTGAAATAAAACGGTCAACAAAACTCTTCATTTATCTTGTGGCGTGGGGGGATCTGTATGCACATGTGTGTCTTCTTCTGTGTGCAAATGTATGTGGGTTCGCAAGCATGTATGTGCACATTCATGTGTAGGGTAAAAGACAACCTCTGTCTTGCCTCACCTTACATAGACCAAGCTGGCCCCAAAAGCACAGAGATCACAGACTACCAGTACAAGGAATGTAATACCTCCCTCTCTTTTTATTTTTTTATTTGGGGGTGCAAGGCAGGCTTTTCCTCACTGCTGTACTTGCAAGCACGCAATGCCAGTTCCAATTCTTCTTAGCAGGTGATCTGGGAATTGAACTCAAATTCTCATCCTTGCAAAGTGAGTACTTACCTAGCTGGGCTGTTTCCCCAGCACCTAACTGACCTTTTCTACTACATTTTGAAACCTCCACTATGTAGCCCAGGCTGGTCTTGAACTCACAATGATCTTCCTGATTCTGTCTCCCAAGAACTTCCAAGAACTACTAAACTATTTCACCATGCCTAGCTGATGACATTTTTCTTGACTGTATGGAACTACTGTGGATGTCACAGGTAGTAAGTAAGTCTGTGCCCAGAAGACATGACATGGGTAAAGCGTGCCATGGACAAAGCAGAATCACTCTCCCTCCTTCCCTGCTCTTATTGTACATGGTGACACAAAGCCAATCAAAGTTTCTTTGAACCACTTTAAAGACAGAGTGTGGGCAGGGTTTTGATGGAGTTTTTTTTTTAAGTTTTAGATACTAAAAGCCACCATGTATAATAGGAGAAGGAAAGGGGAGTTCAATCAGAAGAGATTATACAATATTAATTTTTATACATAATATAGAGTTAATCCTACTGAGGGACTAGATATTTTTTGCACGCTGGACTGGAACCTGCAGGTACACCCTTGGGGATAATGCATAGCAGAAGTCATCAATCTCCATGACTCTGAGTAGGAGTCGATAATAATAATAATTAATAACCATTTGCACTCTGTAGCTCCCTTCAGCTGGGATCTTAGAATATTTCACTAACACAAATTCATTAAGCCTTGCACTACACCTGGGCATTCATTAAATGCTTGAAGGTTAGCCCTGTTATTATTTTATATTCACATTGCCTCTTTCCTCTAAGGGCTGAAAAGGATTATAAATAGATTGCTGAAATATGTTAACCCAAAGCAGTGATGGGTTGGAACGCATCACCTCTGTTCTTAGCATGAGAGTTGCTAGTCTGAGAAGGGTGGCCAACGTTACAAACGTCATTGCATAAGGGTGGATGTGTCTCTGCATGGCCCTGTGTCTTGCTTTTTCCCAGTCAGTGTCGAACCTGCCTAGAAAGCAAAGACAACTCTCTCTCTCTGATTCTACATCTCAGCTGTATAAAATGGATCATTCAAGTTCAGTGCAACTCTTTCTACTTCAGCAAAGTCTTATAGGAAAGAATATCTTTTAGAGATGCCAAATGGGAATTTCAGCTAGTGAACAATGAACCCGATAACCTCTGGCATTCCGTCTTGTTCCAAGATGATAGGTTTGCAGAACATGCAGAAAAATAAGCTACAAAGCATGTAATTCTCTTGGGCATTCATTGCTTATGTCAACCCAAGCCAAATATGCCTTAAGGCTCAGAAGGAAGAGTTATTATGAGAACAAGACTTTCTGGATCCAGGTGGTCCACAGATTCATGATAAGGAATAGGAGAACATCGATTTAGAAATGACTGATAGGAATTTTACCTCCAGCTAGAAAACTAAAAATCTTGTCAAGAGCAGAGCACTTGACCTCAATATACCTTGACTTCCTGACTCACAAAAAAAAAAAAACAAAAAAAAACCTGTCATCTTAGTTACCTAAATAAATGTTCAATGGAAGTTAGGAATGGTTAGATATTAAATGAAAGCTAAGAAAGAATCTAGGGGGGGAAATAAGATTTGATAAGTGGAGGTATTCACTTTGTAAAACCCGCAAAAATAGTCATCTAAATGTCTCAAAGGACCAAGTCAGAATGACCATTTCTTGACCATTTCTTCCTTACCCTCTATCCTTGTGTTCCGTACAAGTTCCATCGCATGGAAATTACTTCACTCCTTATTTTATGCTTTTTTTTCTTCCTCTTTCATCATGCACCCTCTTTCTTGACTGAAAAAAATCACACCACTGAAAATAGTCACCAACATTAAATAGAAGAAAGAGCATTAAGACAAAAATACCCACATTGAACCTTGCATTGTAGCAAGCTTCAAAGCTTTTAACAGGCTGGACAAAGGCATTCACATTCACTCTGGGCCTCAACCAGACTATGCTGTCTACAGTTAACCAAAATGTTGTACCCTTTTTAAAAAAGAGTTTTTATTATATATACAGTGTTCTGCTTGCATATATGCCTGCATGCCAGAGAGAGCACCACATCTCATTATAAATGTTTGTGAGCTACCACGTGGTTGCTGGGAATTGAACTCAGGACCTCTGAAGAGCAGCTAATGATCTTAACCTGTGAGCCATCTCTCCAGCCCCCAAAATGTCCATATTATTCCTGTGACTTTCAGAGCTCCAGCTATTAAAATATCACGGAGCCTTGCAAGCTTCTCTGTAAGTCACATCTTTCAAGACTGTATTAGCTGAACCTCCTCTCTCCTTGAATCTGTAAAGAGAGGACATCCCAGGCTGTTCCTTCTCTTATGTGCGCTTATTCATGGGTATGTGTAAGTTTTACCCCTCTCTACTAGTATGGACTTTTAAAAAGAATAGCATCATGCTCATTTTACCTAGTACTAGATGTCCTGCATTTATAGTGCTTAGCAAATTCTTCCAAATTAGAGTATAACTCAATCATTTCTAGCACAAGTTCTCTTAATAAGAGTTTCAAATTATATATCTCTCTTACCATGATAAAGGCAACCAAATCCCAAGCCCTGACACAGGGACTCAAAAGGGAAAGCATTTTGAATGCTGGTAACATAATTCTTTCTTTTTGAAATAAATTTCATTGTATATATTTAAAGTATACAACATGTTGTCACCCGATATATAAGCCTCACCAAAAGGAACTTAGTGAAACAAACCCTCCATTCTCTCCATTATATCAGAGTTACCAACTGCTGCTTTCATTTCATTGCCAAGATCAGCTAAAGTCTCAGTTGGCGTGAGCCCCAGTTGTAGTACAATTGAATACCTATAGCCCAAAACACATAATCATTCTTAGAAAATGTAGAGCACTCATCCAGCACACTTCTTCACAAAGAAGTCTAAGTCAAAAATATTCTCCAAAGAGGAATTTGGCACAACGTTATCAGAAGCAAGGAAACTGACCAAAGTGTGACTCAGATATTCCAGTATGGGAACTGATGTTGAGGTGATAACCAATGGGATGGGCAACTATCGGCAACAGTGGTGTACACTTTCCAGAGGGAAGCACCAGGAGCCACTAAGACCCAAACAACAGCATGGTCATGCCATTAATGTGAACACCATTATTTAGAAAATTCATATGACCAAATGCAGCATTTTATATTCCTGTGACCAAATGTTCACAGCATATTGAAAATGATATCTCATAACAACAGCTTTGACATGAGGAGAAAACACAAATTAATTCAAGCTATATTATATGATCTTTCTAAACAAACTATACAAGCAATATACATATTACACACATACAAAATAATGGAAGTTTAGAAAGTTAAAATTAACAGTGGTCAACTCACAGAAATAATTTATAGGCAATTTTATTTTCTTATGTCTGTTGTATTTATCAAATATCAAAGATAACAAATAAATTAAAGATAAATGATATACTGATAGATAATAGAAAATAGCTAGATGATAGGTAGAGAGATAGATAGATAGATAGATAGATAGATAGATAGATAGATAGATAGATAGATGATGGATAGGTAGGTAGATAGGTAGATAGATGATAGATAGATAGATAGATAGATAGATAGATAGATAGATAGATAGATAGATAGATAGATGAATAGATAAAAGATGGATAGGATAGATAGATGAAAGAGAGAGAGAGAGAGAGAGAGAGAGAGAGAGAGAGAGAGAGAGAGAGAGATCCTTCTAAGCACCTAACTAGAACTTCTTCTCTGGTTCATCTCATTGCCACCTGGAATGTCCCTTGATGGCCACAGGTCTCATTATATTCAGTCTTGTCTGCCTTTGATTCTTCTTGATGTTCTGATATGGTGCCCAGAACTCACAGGGAGAATATCTTTGTATTAATAAGAAAATTGGCTGAAATTTAAATGCTACAAAGTCAAAGTCAGAGACAAGTGTTCATTGGAAAGGAATGGTAAAGTAATTGCAATGGCATTTTATATGATATGTGAACAATAAAATGTTCAAAATTATACATTATTCAATTCTATATAAACACAACTATTTATAAAATGAGCAGAAAGAAATCCATTAAAATATTAACTGTGATTAAATCTCAGTGTCAGAATAGTGAATTATTTTTATTTTATTATTTTTGACAATCTATATTTCATAAATGTTCTCAATTAGCATTTTCTCCCATTAGAATATTTATAATTAGATAAAATAAAATTTAACGAATCACTGTAATAATGGGTCTCTTAATTAGCTGTAAAATTGCTTAATGTTAGGAAATGGTCCACCTAAAACAATTGTTTAATGTCAAGGAAGACATTTTCTTCCCACAGTAGCTAGGACACAGAAAGAAGTCAGCGTACACTTATTGAATAAATTAATCAATGAACGAAACTATCAATTGACTCACCAGTCACATATATCAAAGACGTCACCTTACCCTGAGCCCATATGAGCAGAGCAATCAAGGATTTTAAGACTTAGCCAGATATTTTAATTACAAAAGCCCAATGACTTTAACTTTGACTTCCTGATACAAATCTTCTAGTCATCTATGCAGGTTTTCTAAGGTTACTGGAATTATGTACTAGTTACTAGGTGACATAAACAACAGATTTATTTATTTCCAGTCTAAGGCAACAAGTCTAAAATGGTGTTGTAACTTGAGTCATGCTCAGTACAGAACCTCTTCCCCACTTGATTTTCAATATTAATACCAAGGACACACATGGAGAAAGACAGTTCCATCAATGAAGTGTTGACTGTCCACTCACAGAGGACAAGAATTGGACCCTTATCTATGGTCACATACAATAAATTAGCAAAAAAAGAATTAAAGAATTAAAATTAAGACCTGAAACTATTAGAAGAACACATAGGTAAAGGCTTTTGGCATCTATTAATGTGGGGCTTTGATTCTAAATCACAGACATTAGGAGCAAAACCAGACAGATCTCACCAATCTGAAAACCTTCTACAAAGTGAATAAATATTTAACAATGGGGGAAAAGCATCCAATAGAGTGGGAAAAAATGCATACCATATATCTAGTGCTAGTAAGAGGTTTATGTTCAATATTTTAAGAAATCCAAGAAAATCAACATTAAGTGGAAAGCACGTGGTTTTTGAATAAGCCAATAATATAAATAGATAGTTATCAAAAGAGGACATGCAAATAACCAAAAAATATACAAAGAGTATTCCACATTACTAATAACCTAAAATTTTTAAAGTATTTTTTTCTGGGGGGAACAGGCAAAATCCATCCTATAAACAGCTTTCAACAATGCAATGCTTTATTACTAACCTATAGGCACCTGTGCTGACCCAGCTCCCATTCTATACCGTGTGCAATGTGTGGCTTTTTGAGAGGTCACACGTGCACACATTAGGCAGTTCATCTGTGTCATCCTAAAGGACAGGAAGCATCACCTCATACCTATTAGACTGGCTATTATCAAAAAGTTTGGTGGAGTGGTAGGAGACCATTATACACTGTTAGACTGGACATTAATTAGAACAGTTATTCATGAAAAAAGGATAAATAAACTAAAATATAACTACTATATGACTATATATGAGATTATTTGATCATATAGTGTATATGGCTCTAATATATATATTGTGTGTGTATATGTATGTGTGTGTGAATATATATATGATGAAATCAACTTATATGAAAGGCGTTTGAATTCCTCTGTCCAAAAACACCATTTTTCATAGTGTCTAAGACATGGAATGAATGGGTAAAGAAACTACAATGCATATATATATATATATATATATATATATATATATATATATACATATATATATGCACAATGTGATCTAATTCAGCCTTAGTAAAGGGGGAAATCCCATCCTTTAGGACGACTGGAGAGCATGTAAAGTGAAAACAAGCAAGACACCAATGGACAATACTGCCTAATGTGTGCACAGGTGCCTGTACGTTAGTAATAAAGCAGTGTATTGTTGAAAGCTGTTTATAGGATGGATTTTGCCTGTTCTCACCAGAAAAAAATAAACAAATAACCATATGAGGTGTTGGATATGCTAATTACTTTGATTGGGTTAATTATTTTACAATGAATACCAACATTAAGACATCACAGTGTGCACATTACATGCTTAGAACTTTGTCAATTATATGCCATTAAAGAAAAAAAATCAATCACAATTCCTTCTGCCTTCGCTGCTTTGTGGAGCAAAATTAGATTTGAGGAAAGGAGACAAAAATCTGTTTCCATTCAGTATGAATATTGATAACCCATTTTTCCTAATTCCTCTGCACCCCCTCACATTTATTGCACAAAACATCCTTTATATACTGTAATCACTGGATTGTTAGCTAAGGAATTTACGGACCTGCCTCATTATTCTCTAGCGATGCAAAAAAAAATGCCATGAACATGATTACAATCAAAAAGAAGCAAGTATATGAGTATTATTAGTGAGTGTGTCCCTCACATTGGGTCTGATCAAGGTGGAAGAGCCATCCTGCAAAGGCCAGCAAGGGCTCATAATGAGATCATTTAGGACTCTGCGGCAGACACAAGACGTGAGTTTCTAACTGGAAGAAGAGAGACAAGAGATAAATCTGAAGCATACACAGGTGTGTCCAGGTTCCCTTCTGGGGCATCCACATACATGCCCAAGCTCCTCTCTGGAGAAGTGGATATGCCCTGTAAAGCAAGCAGAAGCAAAATGAGGAATCCACATGCTGCCATTGTAGATGATGGCCGTGGGGCCTGCAAACTACTCCTGCCAGCTGTGCCACTTGATTCTCAAGGAGGTTCAGCAAAAAAGACCTTCCACACACTGTAATTTTAGAGATTTTTTTTCAGTTTCTAGCTTTTTCATTCTGAAATCCAGAACTTACAAAGTGTGCCAAAAAATCCAGTTTAGGAGCCGTGAGTGAAAGGTGAGTGAGGCTCTGAAGGTCTCTCTTCCTCTGTGCCAGGTGGAAAAACTGACACAATAGTTTTCCAGCACCTCAGTATGAAACACCCTAGTCCCTCACGAGTAGCAAACTGTCCGTGGCGACTCAGGCAGCATCCCTGTTTTCAGGAGCACACAGTATAAAAGGTAGAGAGACGTTGGTAAAAGGGAATGAAGGCGCATTAGTAAAGGGGCGTAAATAAGCAGAATGATCATAGTAAAGAATCACTTATTAAAGTCTCTTGTTGGTATCAGAAAAAAGAACTTAGAAGAAGTAGTGCTGTTTGCACTAAGATTGATGGTGTAGCCTTAACCACAAGCATGGCTGCTAATGGGAGAGCTGGCACCTACTGCTTACTCATTCACACCAGACACTACTGTTCATGAACTACATGGTTATCAGTAACATCTCACAACACCTTGATGCCAGAGGGTCAGAAAAGTCCTGTGCTTAGATAACTGTAGAATTTGAATCCAGATCAATCTAATTCCTTTGTGTATTTTCTCAGCTCTCAAGTGACACACAGGGAACAGATGCAGCCCGAATCCATCCTTTTTTGTTGTTGTTGTTCACCTGCTTGAGGTAGGGGGCGTTTGTAACTAACTGAGGAAAGGGAAGGCCGCAGATCTAGGAATTTGCATGGCCTCTGCACAGTGTGGAGGAGTTGTGTGGCTGTCGGGCAAAGGATTCTGTAGTACTTTGATCACCATGAAGCAACTGCCACCAAAAGCATGCAAGAAATAAATAAACCAGTGAAAAGTATAGCCAGGGGAATTTCACCAATAAAAAGAGATGAAACTTTTTGCAAAGGGGAAGAAAAAGAGGAAAAAAATGAGGCAGAGAGGAGGAAAGAGAGATACTAAAAAAAAGGTTGATAAATATAGATCCATTGGAGGAATTTGTACTTTAATATGTTATAGATATTTTATGTATTTTGTATATACATATATATGTATATGCATGAATGTTTATGGGATAAAAATATTAAGGTAGAAAGGCATATGATGCATATCTATTTTTAAAATATGGTTTTCAGCAATTATGTATTGGTGTAGTACTTCTGTGAAATCTTAAATAATAAAAACTCTGTGAGGAGTAATGAGATCTTGAAACAGATCTGCGTGGTGTGTGTGCTCCTGGGAGACGAGTGTTAAATAAATATGAGACATTGCAGCATGCTCCTCTCAGAGGGGGCTTAGGGAAGAATGTGCCAAGACATAAAAGGGCTTCGTTGCTGGCTCTTCCTACCTGGGAAAGAGTCAGGGCAAGCAAAATGCTGGTATGTATGGCTTGTCCTTTAAAGATGGCTTGTCAGTTTCTGTCATCAAAGCAGAGGTTATAAACCCAGTTCCAACCTCTCTTTTGAGGACTGGCTCATGGTTGCAGGACTAAGCTATGGTTCTAGTACCCAGGATAATGTTAGAGGGACCTAGTACCTTTGAAGTCCTCGTGCCAATGCCACACATCAAACCGAAAGCAAGGGTATCACCAGGTTGTCTCCGTAGATTGCTTAGTCATGTATTTGTTAAGTATACATCTAACGGCAAACAGCAAGAGCATACGATCGCGTGATCATTTAATTTGGTGGCTGGAATGGTTTGGCTCAGTCTTCAAACTTCTAGTTCTCTCGCTGGGGTCAAATGATAGAAATATTAATACAATAGGAGAAAGTAAAAGATGTTAGCTACCCAAGAAGCAGTTGCTGCTGGGAGTTTGGTGAAAGCATCGCAAGGCCAAATGGCAGCCACGTAGAATCAGTACTAGGGGATCTTAAACACTAGCAAAAAATAAAAGTGTCCAGAGAGCCTCAACTCTTGTTGCTTAAAATTTCAAGATTCTCTGATGCTAAGGATGTCTCACAGCATGTATTTAACAATTACATGTATCATCGTAATCTTCTACCATCTCCAGAGAAGTACCTATAAATGGGTATTTAACATCCCTTTACTTTTTTCTGATTATTATTATTTATTACAATTATTTAAGTTTTTGGGGGGGGTTTGTTTTGTTGTGTTTTGGGTTTGTTTTTTTTTTTTTTTTTTTTTTTTGAGACAGGGTTTCTCTGCAGTTTTGTAACCAGTTCTGGAACTAGCTCTTGTAGACGAGGCTGGCCTGGAACTCACAGAGATCCATCTGCCTCTGCCTCCCGAGTGCTGGGATTAAAGGTGTGCACCACCACCACCTGGTTTATCTTAATTTTTTTGAAGATATTTTTGTTTGTTTGTTTGTCTTGAGTGTGTACATAGGAACGCATGCAGGGAAGAACAGAATACAGACAGCATTACCTCACAGTGGAAGTCAGAGGCCAACCAGAGGAGTTGTTTTTCTTTCTACCGTTTAGGTCCTAGAGATCAAACTCAGACCATCAGACTTGGTGGCAAACACCATTGTACTGTGAGCCATCTCCCAGTTCCCCCTTTAGATTTTTTATGCTTTCCTTTATGTTTTATATTATAATATAATAAAATTATTGACCCTTTCCCTTTCCTCCCTCAAAACCCTCCTAAATACCTTTCCTTGCTCTCTTTCAAAGTCATAGTCTCATTTTTCATTAATTATTGTTGCAAACATGTTATATATATAGTTATATATACACATATATGCATATATAGTTATATATACACATATATGCATATATATATCCTAAATATAACCTGCTAAGTCTGAATAATTTTATTTATATGTATGTTTTCAGGGCTGACCATTTAGTATTGGATAACCAATCGGTGTGATCTTGCCTAGAGAAGACTATTTCTCCTGCTCTCAAAATTCCATAGCTGCCTGGAGTTCTCTGTGTATGGATGAGGCCTCATGGGCCTTCCCTCATCCACTTTGGCGTGCCTGCCTATTGTTGTTATATGTTCAGCGCATGTTTAGGCAGTCATGTTGATGGGACATTATGTTTGTAGCTTTTGATGTTACTGGGAGACAAAATCTCACAGCTGATTCCCTAATCCTCTGGCTCTTACATCCTTTCTGCCCCCTCTTCCACAGTGATCCCTGCACCTTAGATACATGGGTTGCTTTGTAGATGCATCCATTAGGACTGGGCTATTACAACTCTGAGTTTTGATTGTTTATCGTTTTTCTGTAGTGGTCTCTGTCTGTTACAAAGAGAAACTTCCTTGATGAGGGCTGAGTATTACAGTTCTCTGGGGATATAAGAACAAATGCTTAGAATATAGGTAGGGATTATGTTTAGTAAAGTGGTAGTTGTAGATTCTCCTCCAAGATCCATGACATTATAAGTTCCCTAGGTCCCCAATGCCAGGACTGATTTCCCTCTTGTTGAATAGTTTTAAGTTCAATTAGAGATCTAGGGGCTACCAATAAGGTTTGTATGCTACTGTGATACCCTTAGGGTTATCATATGAAACTGGTGATTGTTTGGGTTCATAGGATTCATAGCTGGGTAGGACTGTTATTTGTTCTTTTCCTTTGGAAGCATGCATGGATCATTCTGGAACCATGAAAGCTAGTACATGTTCTCTCCCACCTGAGATCTCCTTTATTTTTGGTGTCATGATTTCATCCCATTGGCACATACATCTGTAGCCAACACCTAGAAGTAGGGCACCAACTGGAGGTGGATACCAAGTAAACAGTCCCCATTTCCAAATCTGTCAGGCTAGGAACTCTCACAGAAAGGCCTCACTTGTACACATTTTCTTCTGCCAACTGCAGAAGGAAGAGTTTGCCATTTCTCACGGTTAAGCCTGATCCAATATTCTTTCACGTTGACATCCTCTGTGGCTTATACCACAGAACAAATCACCAGGCATTGTGGCTCTGTATCTAAATCCACCCGAAGCATTGCCTCCAAGAGATACATGAAATTATACAGTGAGCAGGAGACAAAACAGGGGCCAAATTTCACACAATCTCTAGGTTTTAACCCTTAAACCTTGCCTTTCACCCAAACTTAGAATCAGAGTTGGAAATTTAATATTCAGAGAGCTTCATATAATCATAATAAATAGAAAGCCCACTACCACAGAGTTCTAAGCAGATGAAACTTTAGGAAGTGACCCCCTACAGCTGGGGACAAAGGAATATTCGCCACTGCCTATATGAGTATGTGACTGTGTGGCCCAGGTCAAACTGAAATGAAAGAAGAACCAGAAATTTAGAAGTGTGGCATCTATTCACCTTACCAAGTTGGCCCCAAGATCTATAAGTATGAAATAGATGTAGAAATAAAAATAATACCACTATTGTCACCAAAGTGAAAGAATATAACTCAAAGGAGCCTGGTGCACTCACATGTTTATTGCATGTGCACAGACTATGAGATCGAAAGCAACCTGCCAACACATGTGAACCCAAGCCAGAGGAGAGTGGGTATTTCAGTTTTCTAGGATCAAGCTGTTATTTGTAATCAAGCCTACTGAGGAGTGGTAGCTCATCTGAGAATATGGATGAGACTTTACTAAGCCTTAAAGTCAAAAGGTGAGTGCATTTATAAGTTAGTGATTAAGTAATCATGTAATGTATAATTAATTCATAAAGACCGACTGAGCGACGCTCGGGGACCTTCCTATGTCTACTCGTCTGCACTGCAAATTGACTGCAATTTCCCATCTATCTTAGTTTCTTAACAACCTCATTTCCCTCTTCATATCTAACTACATATAACACAGCCTGCTAGAAGGCGAAAACTCTATCTATAGCCTGCAGCCTAGGAAAGGCAACGTGTAATAAGCATGTAGGAATAGTGTGCCCTGGTACATAACCCCTCTGCCTCTAGGTTTCCATCTTTTAACAGAGTTATAGGAGAATTGCTCAAAGACAAGTCCTGAAAGAAATAGAAATTAGAAAAATGAATACACAGATATCTCAGTATTGGCATATCAATGAAAATCACTATGATAAGTCCTAACATAGAATAAATATACAATGTAGTAATATCATAACAATAAAATTAATGGCCATTCATTTTTAGTCTATTCCTTGAGGATTTGAGTTCAATAAAGAAAGTTGGATGTCATGGCAGAAGAATTTGAAGTCCAGTGCCAGCTGGGGCCACATAATGAGACCATCTCTTTGTATTTCAAAATTTTGATAAAGAAATTGCAAATGTTTTTTTCAGCAATAACTACTAAGATTCCAAACATCATTTATTATTTCAGTAAAGATAAGCTTTTGTGGAAAAACAAAAACAACCAGGGGCTAGATTGAGGGACATAGTGCCACCCAAGTTCAACACTAGAATACCTGTCTAGTATGTCATGAGCCTTGGGTCCAATCCCCAGCACTTCCAAACATAATCATCTTCCAAATGTTTTTGAAAACTGGCTTGATTTTTTAAATTTTTTGAACTGATATGAAGTCCTTCAATGACCTAACTAAAAAGCTTTGTTATGTAGTTTAAGTTATTTATTTAAGTCGCAACAACCCTGTACCAAGAATGGGTTTCCTGTTTTTGAGTTGTTTGCCAATGTGGCCACATGGGTCCCAAACATTACAAGCTGTTGCCATTGCTCTTGGCTACCCTCAAGAACTTGGCTGCCCTGCAGACCCTACTGCTGAGTACACCACACACTTGAGTCAAAAAACATGGAGCAATCACACAAGTACTAACTTGGAAGCTTCATCACTACTAGCTAGATTTCATAGTGCTAGGTGATATGCATGCTGTTGGAAGAAAAATGGAATCATCAGTGTTACTCAGCATTCAATGCTATGGGCCTTGAAAACAGCTGTCTTAAAAAGATATACCCATAGAGCAATAGTGGCACAAATGTTATGAGATTAACCAACTGTTTTATCATCATCATCATTGTATTCAAGCCCACTCCACACAACAGAACTCATACCTGTAATCATTTTATCAGAACTAGACAAGTCATAGTATGTAAGGGGAAACCTACAACCATTATTCTGCTAAATGGACACAGTATTAAAACAACTCCTAATGATTTACTGCTATACCCGTAGGTAAGGGTATATCTTAATCCTCATCAGAGAAGCTTCTTCTTCCTGTAGTAGATGGCAACTAACCCATAACTGGGTAATGTGCAAAGAATAGAAGATCACGAAGGGCTTAACCCTGAATGAAATGTTATATCCCATCCTTCCTCCCAAGACTCAGAGATCATCATAGAAAGGGGACAGAATTTTTTTAATTTTTTTACTGATTTTATTGAGCTATAAATTTTTCTCTGCTCCCCTCCCTTACACTCCCCTCCCATTGGAGGCAGAAAAATTTTAAGAGCTGTAGGTGGTAGATGACTACAAGGAAAGAGTGTTTTCTGGATATAACAGGGCAGTTGCACATATGAACTCCTAGCAGGTTGTAATAGCATGAAAAAGGCCTCCACAACCAAATCAGACAAAAATACTCAGTGTAGTGAGGAAGGTGAACACAAAGTCTATCTGTAGCTGGGGGGCTGTTGGCAGGTAATAGCTGCTAGAAAGTGACCAGTGAGTTTTCTCTAAAAGTGTGACATCCTCCACCATGTTCAAGGGCAGGTCCTATCCCCAAGAATAATTGGGTAAAATAATTAGACTCAATAAGTTTCAAAGAGTGAAGAGGAGCATGAAGTTGGTTGGGTAGGCAGTTGCGTAGACCTGGGAAGAACTAGAGGACAAATATGATCAAAATACATTGTCTGAAATTCTCATAAAATTAATACAAGTATCATTCTTTTAAAAAGAAGGGGATGCAGTTCTGTTTAGGCAGAGGTTAGCCAGCCTGGGTCCTCAAGGCCCTGACTGGCAGGAAGATATCGATGTGCTTGCCTGGTACCTTGTACTGCTGGCCATGTGGGTTCCATGATGATAAACAAATATGTTGTGGAGAAATGGGAAAGAGAAGCAGAATGGTCCATGTGCTATGGAAAGAGGCAGAAAGGAAGAAATTAAGATACTGAGGAGCAGGCTGATGCTGGAGTCCTGCTTGCCACCTGGGGCCATGGTGAAAGCATAGACTGACATAGGAGGTCTGCTTGCCAAGGGTGACCATGGCAATGTCTGGCCAGGCTGCTGCCAAGGGCCATGTCTGGGTCCCTGGTCCAACAGCAGCCAGCATCTGTGTTGATGTGCATGGTGCCTGTTGCCACTGAGGCCTATACTGAGCCACCATCTAGGGCCGTGCTGGGGTCTAGGGGACCTGCTGCTGCTGAGTTCCTGCTGATCTGGGTGGCCTTTGCAACCACCTGGGGCAATGGTGAAGACCAGACCCAGGCTGTTGTCCCTACCACAGCTGAGGTCTGTGTTGAAGCCCATATTGACAGCAAAAGGCCACATGAAGTGAAGCCTGGGGTCAGGGCCACAACCTGTGACCTTGTTGGTGTCCAGATGTCCACACTGCTGCCAGAGCCATGTTATCCTTATCTGAGTGGCCAGGGCTACCCTTGGTGCTAGGATGTTGACCTGGGGCCTTGTCTGGGTCCGTGGTCTAGCTGCAAATGGGGTCTGTGATGAAGTCTGTAGTCCAAATTGCCACTAGAGCTCACATGGAAGCCCAGGATCTGGGCCACTGCTTGTAGCCTTGTTGGAGTCTGGGGACCATGCCACAGCAGGGACCGTACAGATCTGGGTGGCTCATGCTGCCACCCAGGGTCATGAAGAGAATCATGTCTACTTCCATGACCCTAGAGTGGCCAGGTTCTGGACTGACATTGTTTGGCTCCTGTTGCCACCAAGGGCCATGAGGATGCATATACTATACGACACACAGAGGCCCCCAACGCTACCAGGACAAATGAAGAGGTGCTGGAAAGGTAAGAACGGAGAAGTGAAGCAGTTTTTTTGTTTTGTTTTGTCCCTGTTTTTATTTGTCTGCTTGCTCGCTTGCTTGCTTTTGTTTTCTTTTGTGGGGGGGGGGTGAAGGACTAAGGGGAGGACATGGAGGGAAGAGGAGGTGAGTGAAATTGGGGTGCATGATGTGGAACTCCAAAAGAATCAATAAAGAAGTTAATTTTTTTTAAAAGAAAGGATAAAAATAATAAAAGGAAGGAGTAGCCTACTGTCTTCCCACAAGGAAAGCAGAATGATCTTTTCCCCCTGTTCTGTGCTCACTGATTTTTGTTGTGGTTGATGCCTTCACACTTTACTGCCTCTGCCACTGAAAACAGTAGAACTTGAAAGGGATCAAATGCCCCACATAGAAGAACCTGGTATCCCCACCAACTTCGGGATAAGAGCCGTCTCCAAGGAAACTTGGGAGTCGGGTTTCATATGCTCCGACATTTTATTTCCTACTTCTTATAGAATCCAAGCCCTTATTCCCCACTATCTCAAAGTAGATAATTTATATAACCCTTTGACATCCTTTAAGCCAATCAGCTCATAGCATCCTGCCCAATATGACTATTAGGAAGACAGATCCTGGACACGTTTCCTGAGAATACTTCTAATCTTGTTTGATTTCTAAATTATTTTGCACCAAATCTTTCAACAAAAGATGAAGTTTGAGGCACAGAAGGATGGTTTTCTCTAGGCCCACTTTCCTGATTCTAAGATTCTCCTCAACGAATTCAGACAACTTTAGAATGACGCCTCTGATTCTCCGCATCTCTGAATTCCCCGGCCTCTGGAGGCAGAGGCGGACTTCAGTGTTAGACATGTCTCTGAAAAATTCTTAGATAGGGAGGCTCTAGAAACCTGTCCAGTTGACTTTCCTCTCATCAATTTTTAAATCCTTAAACTGTCAACTGCTGTACAAGTATTATTACTCACAATCCTGGATGCCCCAGTCCATGATCACATGCGTCATTGCTTTGGGCCTCTAGTGAAACAGCATACCACAATGAGTAACACACGGCAGAGCAAAATGCTCACTCTGTGGTTAGAGAAAGGAAACAGGGGGAGGAGGGGACGAGGACAGAGGCCCACAATCCTCTTCAAAGATGCACTCCCTATTGCCAAAAGACCTCTCAATAGGTACCACCTTTTAAAGACTTCATAATCAATAGTACCAATGTTTTGGGGTCTTAAATGATAAAATAATAATACTGCTGAATACAGTTATTAAAAGAAATATAAACTAGAAACAATGTGAAATACATACCTTATATCTTCCATATATGAGTGTTTGGGAGATATTTCAGATACAAACTATAGTGGACTTATTATAAATAAAAAGTTTGCTGCATATCTGACACACAAAATGGTTTTCTAGAGTTATAGATTCTAGGAATAATTTGCTTTCATAATAGAAAGAATGTGTACATAAATTTTAAAGTAATATGGAGAACTGGAAGGCATTTTCCTTCTAGCCTTCTGCACAGCTTTCTAGGAAATAAGAAAGATGAGGTGGTTTGGCTAAGCACCATGGTGAAAGGACTTTGGCCACTTAGTTCACTAACAAGACAAAGCACATTGTAACGAATGTATAAAATATATGTTCGTTTGCAGAGCACGAAAGTCCTTTTGTGTGACATTCCAATATCAGCCACACCATCTGAGTCAGCACAATGGCCAAGGCTCTAAAATCTGAACAGGACACATTTATAGATTGTTCTCTATTTTATAAAATCCATCTGCTAAAAAGTGATGTCCATAAAAACACATGCATATAATCGATATGGAACATTCTCCCCTTGGAGTAAAATATCAAGACACCGTGAAGTACACTTTATTTGCTTTAGAGGCATGCTTAATTAGTTTCCATCGCTGGAACCTTTTAATCAACCTGCAGTGCAGTTTTTACCTCTAAACTTATTCTGATCTGAGCGTCTTGGTGCAAATGTGAGATCTGGCTCCCAGGGATGTATGCCAATCCAAAGGATAAACCACTGTCTCTCTAAATTCTCCTTTACCCACATTCACATCAGAGCAATGGATTGAGCCCCCAAGGTGCAGTTGAAGAGCAGAAGGTGGGAGAAGATGAGTTAGGAAGTTAGGACCGTGAGGGGCTGGTCCACCTACTGAGACAGTGTGCCTGAACTAATGGGAGCACACCAATCCACCTGGACTGGGACTGAATGAGCATATGATCAAACCAGACTCTCTGAAT
>PVIU01025594.1:0-23471 GCA_004026605.1 Ondatra zibethicus
TTGGACTTCTCTTGGGTATATTCCCAAGAGTGGTATTGCTGGATCCTGAGGTAGGTTGATTCCCAATTTCCTGAGAAACCGCCACACTGATTTCCAAAGTGGTTGCACAAGTTTGCATTCCCACCAGCAATGGATGAGAGTTCCCCTTACTCCACATCCTCTCCAGCATAGGGAATCCTTGGTGTTTTTGATTTTTTTCTTTTTCTTTTAAAAGTATAATACTATTGCATCATTTCCCCCTTTCTCCTTTCAAATCTGTCCATAGCCTCTCCTTGCTCTTTTTAAAATTCATAGATTTTTTTCAATAATTCTGATTAATTTTTCTATTCCTTTCTGGCAATAAGCTTACATATTATTGTTCTTTACTATATGAGTTCACTATGTCTTTCAATATATATCTTTTCACACACACACATATATATTTATAATTGGATTTGTTTGTTTGTTTTTTGAAACAGGACCTTATTGTGTAAACCTGAATGTTCTGGAACTCTCTATGTATACCAAGCTGGCCTTAAACTCACCGAGATCCTCCTGTCTCTGTTTCCTGCGTGCTGGGATTAAAAGTATGTGCTACAATGCACAGTCCCTATATTTTTCCTGAGTTATCACATTTATTAGATACCAATGTCATCCCATTGTCATTAATCAGTAACAATAAAACCACAGTCATAATAAGAAGCAGAAAGTAATGTACTGTATAAAGAAATAGTTCAACGGAAACCATCCCTGAAAAAGGCCTCATAGCTAAATTACTAGGAAAAAGCATTTTTTCCTTTTTTGAGTTTATAATATAATTAGAGCATCTCTCCTTTTCTTTCCTCCCTGCAAAGTCCTTCTTCTTGCTTCTTTGCAAATTTATAGTTTCTCACTTTAGTAATTGTTGTTACATGCATAAATTTCTAAATATATCGTTCTTGGTCTTTGTAATGTTACTCATAGGTATGTTTACAGGGTTGTTTTTTGCACTGGATAACCAATTGGTTTGCTCTTCCCTGGAGAGGACCTCTTCTCTCACTCCAAGCTTTACTTAGTTGCCTATAGTTCTTTGTGTAGGGCTGAGGCCTCGTGGTCTTTCCTTCATCTACTTTGCCATGTCTACTAGTGTCATCCATGGTCAGCTCATGTTTAGACAGTCATGTTGGCAATGAGTTTAGCTTCTGACATTACTAAGAAACAAAATCCTACAGGAAACTTCCTAATTCTCTGGTTCTTACAATCTTTCTAACACCTCTTCGACAATGTTCCCTCAGCTTTAGGTTCAGGAGTTATTTTTTAGATGTATTCATTGTGACTGAGCTCCACAAGTCTGTATTTTAAAGTAGTTGTAGTTTTCTGCCATGGCCTCAGCTTGTAACAAAAGGACTTTCCTTGATAAGTAGTGAAGACTACACTTATCTGTGGATATAAAGGACAAAGATTTATTTATAGATTGTTGTTAGGAGTAAAGCTGGTTTAAAAAGTGGCAGTTGTAGGTTCTCCTCCAAGATCCATAATTACACTAGCCCTGAGTCATTGGCTGGGTTTCCAGTGCCAAGTATGGTTTCTTTTTCATTGATCATGTCTTAAGTCAAAATAGAGAACTGTTGGTTACTGCCAAGGTATACATAGCACTATTGCACCCTTAGGGTTACTGTGTTATGCTGGTCATTGATGGGGTTCATAGGCATCATAGATAGGTAGGACTATTGGTTGATTTCCTCATTTGGAAACTGTTATGGTGCCTTCTGGTATCATGTAAGCTAGTCCCCAGAGAGGGGCTTTCAGGTTGGTTCCAGATCAGCACCTTCAGGGCCCTGTGTCTTAAATGCTTGATATCTTCAGTAATGGGCAGTCCTTGTGTTTTTTAAGCCGACTGTTTTCAGTATCATCAGTATAGTATGGTGTTAGACATAGAACTTAATTTTTGTTGAATTTATGTTCTTTCGTCTTTCAATTTTCAGGAAAATTTGAGACTGGACTAAAAAGACCAGTCTAATAGAGGTGACGACCCTCAAGAAAAGAATAGGAGCTAAACATCAAGCTTATTTTAATCCAAGATCACTAGAACAGAACAGTAATCTCACTTACTCCATCATTCAAATATATTTATCAAAAGCTTACTTAGTGACAAGGCTGTACATGTACCATGTAGATAGCAATGAAAAAAAAACCATAGCTTCTGCCTCCATGAAGTTTATCTTTGAAGAAATAGTAAGTAAGTTTATCACTGAAGAAAATAAAATGGCAAGTGGAATGTTTGAAAAAGAGAAGTGAAGTGAGAACTGTCTTTTCTGAAACAGAATTCAAACAAGAAAAAGTTCCTAAAGTCAGCAGACTTTCCTACACGATATGGATGTTCAGTGAGCGCCTCTTTGGCTGTAATATTTTGTTTCAGCTCTGGTTCTGACACTAAGATTCTAATCCCTGGGAACTTCCTTGGTAAAATGATTGTCCTGCATTTTAATGAGTGTTAATTGGTAGGCTCTTGGGTAGCAGTTACTCACTAGAAAATCAATCCAATTGGAAGCTTAAAAATTTCAGCCCCAACTCCCACCTTCTGGTAAAAATTGCAGCACCTGAAATTAGTTAATATTCAATTACACCTATATGATGTGGTTCCATATGTCCATAGCCATTAAGTTCTCAACTACAGGATTCAGAAGCCACCTTCTTTGCTTAATATGTGGAGGTTTTGTGAGGGTGGGATGCCTTGAGAGCACATAGACAGTTCTAGACCCTTTCCTTCTATGACACCCTTTTTGTATCTTCCACCTCTCTGTTGATTTTTTATAATATACCAATAAATGCAAATAAATCTCTTTTCTCATATTCCCTGAGCCATTTTCAAAAATGATCAAACCCAACAAACCAACAACTTGGAATTGTGATTCACATTTGAAATTGGGGGATGTCTTCTAAAACCAAACAGTAAATATATGCGGTATGATCTAAATACAGTTGGTATTGTCTGAAATGGAATGGTATTTAGGATACCACTTCCTATCTTCTGGAGAACTGCTGAATTCTGGGAGAAAACCCTGACATACTGTCTATAGATATCTAAGTTCAAAGTGCAGCCTGTCAACTTTGATTTGTTTAGTTTTTTTTTCCAACTCAAGATGCTATTGCCAAATTCAGTATCTTAAAGTGTTCCCTAAGTTCCTTAAAGTTTTCTTACAAGAATTAAAAAATTTTAGTCTTTATGTTTTAATTATTTTTGCAAGGATCAATAGGTAGAAGTCCAACTGCATTCTTTGCTTGTTGGATACCAATTTTTCTTATAACTATTTCTTTAAAAGACTATTATTTATTCATTAATTGATTATACTTACCTTGACAAAAATAATGCAATCAGATGTGAGAGTTCAGCTCTCTATTTTGTTCCATTGGTCTATATTTCTGTCTGTATGCCAATACCATCCTATTCTGATTATCCTGTTTTTTATTAAGTTTGGAAATCTGAAAGTTCAGTCCTGGATTTTGGTCTTATTTTCTGAATATAGTCTTCTCTTGTCAGTATATCTAGAGATTCTGCCTGAAATTTAACTCCTGCCTCTCCTCTTAGGGTGAAGTCCTACAAGTTTCCCCCCATTTGCACTGGCATATCAATTGTGTTGTCATTTCTAAAACAGAAATAGCATTCTTTATCTTTCCAATTTAGATGTCTCATTTCTTTTTTCATGATTGGTTGCTCTTTATATAATACCAATATCATGTTGAGTAAGAGAGGCAAAACCAGAAGTAAATAGCTCATATTTGATTTAGGAAAAAAATACTTCTGAACATGATGCTGTTTGTTTTTCATATGTTGTCCTTATGGTGACTGATCTGATACTCTTTTTATTTGTTAGTGTTTCTATCGTGAAAGTATATGACAGTTACTAACTCTGAGATTTTAGAACATACTTAATATCTTACTTTGACTACTATAATATGAGGGAAATGGTAACACTTGTTTAATAATCTGGGTAACAATATAAAGTAACATCATTCATGGAGAACATTCAGAGCAGTGTTTGTTATTGATTAGTTGTACAATTAATGTTAAACATTGCTAGAGCCAAAAGAATAAGGACCAGTGGCTTCTTAGCTGTGAAATGTTATGAATGAGTAGGCTTATACCCTCTTCAGCTAGACAGAGTATGAGGTTTATAGGACTATAGAGAAAACATAATCTTTACCTGTGCAATACAGTGATCTCTGCAAGTAACACTGGATATATTGTCCTGTCTTTTCTTAATATATTACAGACCAATATTATCAATAGCAGTTCATTTACGCTACAGTAATATAAGTCTAAGGCATGAATAGTAGGTGTTGAAGAAAATACATAGTTGGCTATGGATTTAAATTGAGAAATTTAGTTGAAAATAAAGATAAAGAAGAACATAAAAATAGACATTGTCAAATGCTTGAAAAGGCTTTAATTCCCCTGCTCTGCCTTTCTCTGCCTTTCGAACCTTGTCTGAATTTACAGTTAAACTGAAAGTGCAAGAAAGTTTAAAATAACAGAAATATTGTAATCCTTGTGTCTTCACTGGTTTAACATTCCTATTTCATTAGAAAACTTTTCGATCTGCGAGTAGAGAGCAGCTCCATCTAAAAGAACACAATACTGGTTCATTTAAAAGAAAACACTACACTATGGGTACTCTCCATTCAATATTCTGTTATGTTTTTGAGTAAAATGTTGACAATCTACACAATTCAATGGTCATATTCTGAGACAGATTATAAAGTTTTTATAGGTCTCTGGAAAGAGGATACCAAAATATAATCCAGGTAAGATTTTAATAAACATTTTTATTGCTTCCCTCACACAAATAAATTCACTTCTTGTGTAGATATACTCATAATGATAAATAACTACCATGATAGAATATGAGCAAAATAGATGGGGAAGCAAATATAAACCAGATGAATAAAGAAGCAGTGAGAAACTCAGTATTAGGTCCTTAAAACCTATTTAGAATTATGTGGAGTAATAAATGATGAAATAATTCTTATTGAGGCTGGACATGGGAAGATGCCCATTGGCAACTGAAACATCTAAGAGCCTAATAGCTATTTCAAGAATTTTTTGGAGACAGTAGATATTTCACTCCAGAGTAGGCTCTTCCTCTTTCTTATCTTTTATCATGGAGTCATCTACAGAGGCAAGGACTTGAATGGACAATATCAATTCTAACTCCTCTTTTCTATCCGTTTATTTAGTAGATATCAGTTCTAGAGTTAACATTATCATCTAGAAATGTAGCTGATTAAATATCTTTCTACACCTGGAGATTTTCTGGGCTTTAACTAAAATGCCTAATTTCTTATTTTTTTTAACAGTTTGCCCTTACAAGAGAATATACCAGAGATGTATTAGGGATGAACAGCATCCTTTAAATATTCCAATTTCAATAAATGAATAGAATTAAATACCTTCAACCTTCAGGAAAGGCATGTCCTAGTTACAAATTTATGCAGACATTGAATGGTAGTGTAAAAATGCAAACATGTTATCTGAGGGTAATGCAATAAATCAGATTCAACTAGCACTATGCTGGCAAAAATTTACTAGACCCTTACAAAATCAAAATTCCAAAATGGACAGGGGAGGAGAGCCTGAGGCCCCACCTCTAGCTGAGGAGCTATTAGCAGTTAATAGCTGCTTCCTGGAGGAAGAATCAGGTTTCTTCAGGGATGCTGCCCCTGAAGAGTCATTTATGCTCAAGAAGATGGTTTTTACACACACACACACACACACACACACACACACACACACACACACACGTATACAGCCATCACTAGGTATACCTAGTAGGTTTTTTAAAAAGAGCTCCATGAAATTAGGAAAAAGTGGTAGTTGGGGGCCTGATAGAAGAGTAATTGGAGAGGAAGAAATTGGTCTGTATTTCATTAAAATAAATTATATGCATGTATGAAATTTTAAACCATGAAAACAGACAATAAAAAAATCTTCCAAGTTTAGTTTATGGGAAATAATTTCTGATAAAATATGAAAGCAGAAAGGAGATTATTGTAGAGTAGAAAGAAACCTATACGAGGAGACAGGGTTCTAAGGAAGATGTTTGGAAGAGAGCAATAAGAACAACAATGTATGTATGAAACTGCCATCTTAAAACTCATTAGCTTGAATGCTAATTCAAAAAACTAACTTAAAATAATAGACATTCCTTGCAAGCCTATTTAGCAATTTGATTATTGGTTTGTGCCACCATGGATGGCTTTATAGGCCTAATGTACAAACTTAGAAGGGTGTTTCAAAGTATTCTGCTATATATTTGTGATTTCTGAAGAAGGTATACCTCAAGTATTCTAATAATACACCTCAAGTATTCTAATAGTAAACAATTATATGAGTTTATGCACATAAGTTTGATTGATTGCTATAAATATTGCATAATATATACATGTATATATAAGACTTGTGTATATATTTGATACACAATTTCATTATCAGCTATTTCTCAATGAAACTTGGCAAAGACTCAAAAATCCTTAATTATTTCATTTGAAATTTTTATTGACACCAAACTGAGAGCTGGGGGTGTTTGAACATATATATAATTCTAGCATGTGGGAAGTGAAGAAAGAGAATCTTACATTGAAGCCAGCCAGGACAGCCTTATAAGGAGAAATATTCTTAAAAATCTAGAAGAAAATGAAAAACAAAAATAGAATGAAAAGGAGAAGGAGAAGTGGTGTAGGAGGTCCTTCTGACTATGTGTTGCTTTCGTTGGTTAAATAAAGAAATTGCCTTGGCCTTTTGATAGGGCAGAACTTAGATAGGTGGAGTAGACCGAACTGGATGCTGGGAAGAAGAGCAGTGTGGCAGATGCTATGAAGCTCCTGCCTGAGACTGATGCTGGTTAGAATCTTTCCTGGTAAGCCT
Organism: Ondatra zibethicus; assembly: GCA_004026605.1. NCBI lineage: Eukaryota > Metazoa > Chordata > Mammalia > Rodentia > Cricetidae > Ondatra > Ondatra zibethicus. Next base: position 6,884 of record PVIU01025594.1, read on the forward strand.
CGACCTTGTGGTGTTACACAGATTGGTAGAAATGGGTTAGATCAGGATGTGAGAGTTGGCCAAGAAGAGGCTAGATATAATGGGAGAGGCTCTCTGTGTGATTTTCTCTGGAACTAAACAGCTGGGGGACCAGGCGGGACAGAGACCCCGCTCTCTCTCCTACTACAGATTGGCGCCCAACATGTAAGAAACCAAATTTATTATAAATGTATGGGTTTGTTTTTGCATTGCTAAATTTATTTCATCTATCTGTATTTCTATCTTTATGTCATATTCATATCCTCATTATTACTATTATTTCATAGTAAATACTAAGTAGGTAATGTATGGACCACAACTTTTCTTAAAGTTTTATTCTTTATTACATTTTCTAGCTTTAAGACTTCATTTGGGATAGTTGCTTCTTTAGGATTCTGTGTGTGTGTGTGTGTGTGTGTGTGTGTGTGTGCACGTGCATGCGCACACGTGTGTGTGTATGGTTTCCTTATTATAATGTGCAGAGTTTTTATGACTGTCAAATATTATATCTCTTCATGCTTAATATGAGGTCCTATTAAAAGCAGACTTCTATCTGCTTACTTTTATCTCTTGTACTCATATGTACTTGGAGTCCTACATTTGGTGTTCATGCTATAGTATTCACAATGCATTATTCCTTTTTTCAAAAATAATGATCACTATTCCTTCCATTCCTCATACTCCCCTAAACTTCTCCCTATCCAATCTCCCATACACTCCTCAGAGAGGGTAAGACTTCCCATGGGGAGTCAACAAAGTCTGACACATCACTTTTATGCAGGACCAAGGTCTTCTCCCAGTATCTAGGCTGAGCAAGGTATCCCACAAAGAGAATGGGTTTCAAAAAGGCAATACAAACAGTGGGAATAAATCCTGGTCTCACTGCCAGTGGCCCCACAGTCTGCCCAAGACATACAACTGTCACTAACATTAAGAAGGCCTAGTTTGGTTCTATGCAGGTTCCCCAGCTGTTAGTCCAGAATCAGCAAGCTCCTACTAGCTCAGGTCAGCTGTCTCTGTGAGTTACCCCATCATGGTCTTGACCCCTTTGTTCATATAATCTCTCCTCTCTCTTTTCAACTGAACTCCAGGATCTTGGCCCTCTTCTTAGCTGTGGATCTCTGCATCTGCTTCCATCACTTGCTAGACGAAACTTCTGTGATGATAATTAGGGTGGTCATCAATCTGATTACAGAGGCAGGCCAGTTCAGACACCCTCTCTGCTATTATTAGGAGTCTTTGCTGGGATCATCCTTGTGGATTCCTGGGAATTTCCCTGGCACCAGTTTTCTCTCTAACACAATAATGACTCCCTCTATCAAAATAACTCCATTGTTCTCCCTCATTCTCCTTCCCCCATCTCATCCATCCCGTGGCCTCATGTTGTCCTTCCCCTCCCCTTCTTCTCTCTAGCTCTTCTTCCTACCTCCTTCCCCCCCCCCGCATGCTCCCAATTTTCTCAGGAGATCTTCTCTACTTCCTCTTTCCAAAAGTATCCATGTATGTCTCTCTTAGAGTTCTCCTTGTTATTTAGCTGCTGATGGAAGATTCTGTCTCACCCAGTTCTGTAGTCATTCAGTCTCTCTATGAATGAGCAAGAGAGATAGGTAGAAAGAGATGGAGGAAAAGATATAATAGAGATGATAGAGACAGTGATGATAGAGAAAGAGATGATAGAGGAAAAGATGACAGAGAAAGAGATGATAGAGATACAGTAGAGAAAAGATGATAGAGAAAGAGATGATAGAGAAAAAATGACAGAGAAAGAGATGATAGAGATATGATAGAGGAAAAGATGATAGAGAAAGATGATAGACTCTCGATGTCAGGGCAGAGGGAGCAGCTCTGGTAAAAGTATACCTTGGCAATGCTTTTGCCTAATACGACCATCCATCAGAACTATATTGCTCCTTTTGACAAAACCTCAATGTGATCTAAGCAGGTCTGGGGTGAAGGGATGAGGAATGCTTGCAACTCTGGTTCAAATACTAAAATGAAGGGGGCTCCAACCAGCTTACCAGTCCTTGGATAAGCTAGGGTTAAAGTGATCAGTGACAGCCCTAGTCATTCCTAGAAATAAACTCACAGACATAGGAACTACAGGCTGGAGATCCTGTGACAAGCCATGTCATGAATGGTGGAGAGGAACTCTCTATCCAGAAGTTATCAGTCTAGCCTTGATACCTCTGGACACAACACACTCTCTGAGTCTTTGATGATTTCTTGAGCTCCCACTCATTCCTATCCCTCATATTTTTTAATACGATATTGTCCTTGAGATTCTGGACTCTGCTTGTGGGCTGGGGAATGACCAGGAGTTCCAACAAGAGGCTAATATTTGTCGGTCTTTTCCTTTTTGTATTTTCTTTCTTTCTCCATCCACATTTTACATCCTCTCTTCCATCCTTCCTTCTTTCTTCCCTTTCTTCCTTCAACTCTTGGATCCTCAGTATATTGTCCCCGTTTTCTCCCTTTCTTTTCTCTCTTTTCTGTCTTTGGACTTTCTTTTGTTAAAGACTGTGGCAGGTAGAGTTTTGTCAATGGCAAGTAGAGTTTTGTCCAGTACCTGTCATTCAAGAGTTCACCAACAAAACTAAGTGCCCAATACAGCCAGGTATCTTTGTGTTGTGAGTCAAGTGAGTGTGTAACAGCATGAAATGGAAGGCAGTGTTCTTTCTTAAGGTGAATCTGAGTAGAGACACCCACAGTCAAGCAAGCGAGGCAAATATGAGCTGGGAAAGAGACTGCTTTGATTGGTTTCACTGCCACTGCCTGCTTTACAAAACTCACTGAGCTGTAAAACTTACATACAAGCAAGTCACTGCTCTTAAAGTCTTCTCTTGCCATAGCAACCTTGCTCAACAGTCCCAGAGAACACCCAGGGTCAAGTTCAAGAAAGGTCTCCCTCCTCCTTTGTGATGACTATCCCTCCATTGGAATAATGGGTAAAACAGAACCCAACTTTGGAACTTGGCAGAGGGTGAGATTTCCTTGATGCTAGAATAAGTTGGCAGGAAAGTATGTATGTGGAAGATGCCAGGACAGATGTTGCTCAGACTAGAGAGAAATTGCAGCAGGTCTGTCACAAAGGGGCTCAACTGCCAGCATGAGAAGGGCTCCCTCAGATGGACAGCCCACTAATATGCAATTAATATAGCCCATAAATATAGTAATGGAGCATGTGGAACCCCTGACAGGGCTGTCTAGAGGAAAAAGGGGTAACAATCCTTTTCATTGGAATGAAGAGAAATTATCAGTAATGAAGAGAGAGTCCTTTGGAGATGCATTCCTTAAGTACAGGAAGGCTTCTTGTTGGGGAGTGAAAAGTATTTCCCAATGTATAATGGTGATTTCCTGGGAATCTACATGTCTTGGTTATTTTTTTTTAATTGCTGTGAAGAGACACCATGACCACAGCATCTCTTATAAAGAAAACATTTAATTGAGGTGGTGGCTTACAGTTTCAGAGTTTCAGTCCATTATCATCATGATAGGGAACATGGTAGCAACCAGACAGTTGTGGGGCTGGCTACATCTTGACCAGAGGCAGCTGGAAGTTGACTGACTATCACACTGAGTGAATCTTGAGAAAAAGACCTCAAAGCCCACCCCACAGTGATACACTTCTTCCAATAAGACCATATCTACTGCAACAAGGCCATACCTCCTAATAGTGTCACTCCCTTTCGGGTCCATTTTCTTTCAAACCACCACATTCCACTCTCTGATCCCCAATGGCTTATAGATATATTATAATGCAAAAATGCATTCAAGAAATTCCCATAGTCTATAACAGTCTCAAATTTATTTCAATGTCCGAAGTCCAAAGTCTCTTCTGAAATACATGACAATCTCTTTTTGAAATTTTTATTTGAACAATATTTTTTCATTTATTTTATATACCAGTCAGTTTCTCCCCCTCCTCTCCTTCCATCCCCTCACCTTTCCCATCTAACTTCCTTCCAATCCACTCCTCCTCCATCCCCATTCAGAAAGGGCGGGCCTCCTATGGGCTTTCACAAAGCATGTCACATTAAGTGGAGGCAGGACCAAACTCCTCCTCTTATGTTGAAGCGGGGTAAGTAAATCCAGCTTAGAGAACAGGTTCCCAAAAGCCAGCTAAATGCTAGGAATAGGTCCTGCTCCCATTTACTAGAAGCCTTATTAAGAAACCAAGCTACAAAATTGTGACACACGTGATGAAGACCTAGGTCAGTACCATGCAGGCTCCTTAATAACATGTTGTTTCAGTGCCCAGTAACTCAGGACTGTTGTCTCTGTGGGTTCCCTCATCATGAAACCCTTGGCTCATACAACCCTCCTCTCATTCTTCTGCAAGTCTCAGTGCAGTGCTTAACATGACAATCTCCTAACATGTAAAAATCAAAATCAAAAACCAGATCACATACTTCCAACTTATAATGCCACAGAATATACATTACCACTCCAAAATGCAGGGAAGGGAGCATAGCAAGGAAATATTGGACAAAAACAAGACCAAAAACCAGTCCTGCAAACTCCATACTCTGCTTGTCTCCATGTCTGTTGTCAAAATACTCTTCAGGTCTCCATTTCTACTCTTTTTCTTGGGCTGGTTCCAGTCCTGTTTAGCAGCTCTCCTCAGCAGGTATCGCACAACTGTGTCATCCCTAACATTTTTGGTTCTCCAAGACAATACAGGCTTTCACCTTCACGGCGTCATGCAATGACCTCTATGGACATTCAGTGACATCCCTGGCACATGCCTGGTCTCAGAGGCTTCATTCCATAACTCTTTTCTTCTACCCTTAATTCTAAAACTAGAAGCACAGGGCCAAAGCTATGAAGTTCTGCTGCTTGGTGGGGCTGGAAAATGGCCCCCTTTTTAAATTACATTGTCACCAGCTTTATGTTTTCCTTCACTACCTAAGCTTGACTGTCATTGAACTTGGTCTTTCAACCAGACAGGCCCCAAACTCAGAGATCCACCAGTCTCTGCCTTTTCAGTGCTGGGATTAAAGGTGTGCACCACTACCTGGCTCTATACTTCTCTCTAATTCCATTACTTAAATTGGAAATTTAGCTGGGTGGGATCTTCCCTAAGGTCACCATTCCCTTAACTTCATTTCTTAACATGTCTATATCCTTGAACATAGGATTTAGCTCCATTGTACTTCCTGGTACTCTTTTTCTCCTCAAAATTTATGTTTTGTAATTTATTCTGCTCAGCTTGCTCCCATTTTCATTATAAATCTTCATTAGAGCTACCACTAAAAACAACACGACAGAGTCTATACTTCACTGTTTTGAGATTTCCCCTGCTGACAGTATTAATCCAAAACTCCTCAGTTTAGCCTTGGGTAGACAAGGGCAAAAGGCAGCCACTTTCTTAAGCACCCACTTTTCTTAAGATATTTTGGCAACCACCAAAATGTCAGAAGAAAAAATTTCTAGGCAACATACTAAAATTCTTCTCTGAACCCTTTTGAGTCAGCTCCCAACATTTCAAGTCATTTTCAGCACCATTGTCTAATATGCTCCTACTGGTATGTCCCATTAAGCAGTGCTTAAAGTATTCAACTGATTACAGAACCCAAAGTCCAGATCCCTTCAAACAGACACATGGTCAGGCCTATAACAGCTACACCCCAATCCTTGGTACCAACTTCTGTCTTAGTTAGGGTTTTTTGTTTAATTTTTTAATTTATTTTATATGCCACCCATAGGTTTCCCTCCTTCCTCTCTTCCTACTCCATCACCTCACCTCCTTTTTACCTCCCCATCCACTCAACAGAAAGGGTATGGCCTCCCATGGGAGTCAACAAAGGATGGCATATCAAGGACATATCATGAGCTTGGACAGGACCAAGCTCATCACCCCTCTATATCAAGGCTGAATGAGGCATCCCACCATAGGGAATAGGTTCCAAAATGCCAGCTAATGTATCAGGGAAAGATCCTGATCCCACTGCTAGGGACCCCACAAACAGACCAAGCTACAGAACAGTCACCCATATGCAGAGTGCCTAGTTCAGCCCCATGAAGGCTCCCTAGCTGTCAGTCTAGCATCTACAAATTCTGAGTAGCTCAAGTCAGCTGTCTCTGTGGGTTTCCATCATGATCTTGACCCCACTTGCTCACATACTCTGACTCTTCAACTGGACCCCCAGAGCTCTGCTCTGGCTTGACTGTGGATATCTAATCTACATCTACTTTCATCAGTTATGGGATGAAGATTCTATGATGACAATTAGGGTAGTCACCAATCTGATTACAGGAGAAGACCAGTTCAAGTACCTTCTCCACTATTGAGTCTTAGCTGGGCTTATCTTTATGCTTTCCTGGGATCCTCCCTGGCACCAGATTTCTACCTAATCCCTTAATTACTCTGTCTAACAAAATATCTCTTTCATTGCTCTCTCACTCTGCCCCTCCCCCAACCTGACCACCCTGAACCTAAATATTCCCATCCTCCATACCCTTCCCTATACCCCCATTCCAGGTTTACTCAAGAGATCACAACTACTTCTTCCTTCCAGGATGATCCATACTTCCTTCTTAGGGTCTTCCTTGTTACCTAGCTTCTTTGGGGCTATAGATTATAGCATGGTTAACCTTTGTTTTATGTCTAATATCCATTTATGAGTGAAAACATACCATGTTTGTCTTTCTGGGCTTGGGTTGCCTCACTCAGAATTTTTTTTATCTAGTTCTATCCATTTGCCTTCACATTTCATGGCGTGATTGTTTTTTACCACTGAATAATACTTGTGATATGATTGTCTATCCTTTGGTTATATGCCCAAGAGTGGTTTTGCTGGGTCTTGAGGTAGATTGATTGCAAATTTTCTGAGAAACTGCTGCATTGATTTCTAAAGTGGCTGTACAAGTTTGCACTCCCACCAGCAGTGGAGTGTTCCCCTTAATCCACATCCTTTCTAGCATAAACTGTCATCAATGTTTTTGATCTTAGCCATTCAACGGGTATAAAATGGTATCTAAGAGTCATTTTGATTAGCATTTCCCTGATGACTAAGGATACTGAGCAATTCCTTAAATATCTTTCGATCATTTGAGATTCTTCTGTTGAGAATTCTATTTAGATCCATACCCCATTTTTTAAATTAGATTATTTGGTATTTTGATGACCAGTTTCTCGAGTTCTTTACATATTATGGTGATCAGCCCTCTGTCAGTTGTGGAGTTGGTGAAGATCTTTTCCCATTTTTAGGCTGCCATTTTGTCTCATTGATTATATCCTTTGCCTTACAGAAGCTTCTCAGTTTTAGGTGGTCTCATTTATTTATTGTTGCTATCAGTATCTGTGCTACTGGTGTTATATTTAAGTGTTATATTGGACTCATGTGCCAATGCATTCAAGGCTTTCTTTTCTCTCAGATTCAGTGTAACTGGATATATGTTGAGGTCTTTGTTCTGCTTGGACTTGAGTTTTGTGCATGGGGATAGATATGGATCTATTTGCATTTTTCTCTATGTCAACATCCAGTTGTGCTAGCACAACTTTTGGAAGACAGTTTCTATTTTTTTCCACTGTAAAATTTTGGCTTCTTCATAACAAATCAGGTGTTCATGGTGTGTGGATTAGTATCATGATCATCAATTTAATTTTAATGATCCACATATCTGTTTTATACCAATAAAAAGCTATTTTTATTATAGTAGCTCTATAGTAGAGCTTGAGGTCAGAGATGCTGATGCCTCCAGATGTTCTTTTATTGTATAGGATCATTTTAACTATCCTGGGTGTTTTTGTTTTTCTATATGAAGTTGAGTATTTTTCTTTTCAGGTCTTTGAAGAATTTGAAGGATTGTGCTGTGATTTTGATGGGGTTTGCATTGAATCTGTAGATTGCTTTTGTTAAGATTGGCATTTTTACTATGTTGATCCTACATATCCAAGAGCATGGGAGATCTTTCCATTTTCTGATATATTCTTCAATATTTTTCCTCAAAGACTTCTTGTTGTACTGGTGCAGGAGAATTGTCTGTATTCTGTCAATCATGATTTAAATAAACGCTGATTGGCCATTAGCCAGGATGTATGGGTGGGACAACCAGACAGGAAGTAGAGTCGGAGCAAGGAGAATAGGAGAATTCTGGGAAGCAGGAAGCTCTCTCGCCACTCCTGCATGGACCACCGAAGAAGCAGGATGTGACCTGCCACGCTGAGAAAGGTACTGAGCCATGTGGCTAATATAGATAGGGAAAATGGACTATATAAGTTACAAGAGCTAATAAGAAGCCTGAGCTAATGGGCCAATCAGTTTATATCTAATGCAGACTCTCTGTGTGACTTTCTTTGGGACTTGCTGGCTGTGGGAACCGGGCGGGATGGAAACCCTGACGGGCCTGGCCCTCATGTTACATTGTACAGGTCTTTATCTTGTTTTATTAGATTTCCCCTAAGATATTGTATGTTATTTGTGGCTATTGTAAAGGTTGATGTTTCTTTGATTTCGTTCTCAGTCCTTTTATCATCTATATGTAGGAGGGCTACTGATATTTTTAGTTAATCTTGTATCCTGCCACATTACTGAAGGTGTTTATCAGCTATCGGAGTTCCCTAGTAGGAACTTAGGTTTACTATTGTATCATCTGAAAATAGTGAAAATTTAACTTCTTTTTGTATCCCCTTGGTCTCCTTTTATTGTCTTATTGTTCTAGCTAGAACTTTGAGTACTGTATTGAATAGATAAAGAGAGAATGGACATTTTTTTTTGTTCCTGATTTTAGTAGAATGGCTTTGATTTTCTTTCCATTTAATTTGATGTTGGCTGTTGGCTTGCTGTATATTGTTTTTATTATGTTCAGATACATTCCTTGTGTCCCTGATCTCATGAAGTTATTCATGAAGTTACCTCATGAATCATGTTGGATTTTGTCAGCATCTAATCAGATGATCATATGGTTTTATTCTTTCAGTTTATTTATATGGTGGATTACATTGACAGATTTTTCATATATTGAACTATCCCTGAATCGCTGAGATAAAGCCAAATGGATCTTGGTAGACTTTTTTTTAATGTATTCTTTGATTCAGTTTGCCAGTATTTTATTGAGTATGTTTGCATCAATGACCATGAAGGATATTGGTGTGTAATTCTCTTTCTTAGATGAATATTTGTGTGGTTTGGGTATCAGGGTAACTGCACCCTCTTAAAAAGAGTTTTACAATGTTCCTTCTGTTTTTACTGTGTGGGACAATTTGAGAAGTATAGGTATTAGCTCTTCTTCAAAATTTTGGTAGAATTCTGCAGTGAAACCATCTGGCCCTGGCCTTTTTTTGGGTGGGGGTTGGGAGACTTTTGATGATTTCTTCTGTTTCCTTAAGGAGTGTAGGTCTATTTTAATTGTTTATCTGGTCTAGATTTAATTTTTTATGTGGTACCTATCCATAAAAATGTTTCTTTTAGATTTTCCAATTTTGTGAAGTACAGGTTTTCAAAGTATAACCTAACAAGTCTTTGGGTTTCATTTGGATTTCATCAGTATCTGTTGTTATAACCCCTTTGCATTTCTGATTTTATTAATTTTGTTATCTGCCTTTTGGTTAGTTTGGATAATTGTTGGTCTATCTTGTTGATATTCTCAAAGAACCAGCTCTTTGTTTCATTGATTCTTTGTGTGGTTTTCTTGGTTTCCAATTTATTTTATTTTATTTTAGATTATTTATTTCAGCCCTCAACTTTATTATTTCCTGTTGTCTAATTCTCCTGGGTGAGTCTGCCTCTTTTTGTTCTAGAGCTTTGAATTGTGCTGTAAGTTACCAGTGTGAGATTTCTCCATTTTCTTTACATAGGCACTTAGTGCTATAAACTTTCCTCTTAGCACTGCTTCTATAGTATCCCACAAGTTTGGATATGTTTTATATTTATTTTCATTAAATTCTAGGAAGTCTTTAACTCCTTTTTTTTTTCTTCCTTGACCCAGGGGTGATTAAGCTGAGAAATGTTCAATTTCCATGAGTTTGTAGTCTTTCTGCAATTAGTGTTGTTGAATTTTAACTTTAAGTCATAGTTATCTGAAGATACTAGGGATTACCCCAATTTTTTGCATCTGTTGATATTTGTATGGTAGCTAAGTATGTGGTCTGATGTGGGAGTCCCCTCTGTGTGCTGCTTGTATTGGTTAATGAATAAAGAAGCTTCCTTGGCCTGGTAGGGCAGAGCTTAGGTATGCGGAGAAGACAGAATTGAATTCTGGGAGGAAGAAAGCGGGGTCAGGAAGATGCCATGGATCTGCCACCAGAGTGAGACATGCTGCTGATACTTAGCCAGTAAGCCACTGCCATGTGGCGATACACAGATTAATAGAAATGGGTTAAACTAAGATGTAAGAGTTAGCCAATAAGAAGTTAGAGCCAATGGGCCAAGCAGTGATTTAATTAATACAGTTTCTGTGTAGTTATTTTGGGGCTAAGCTAGCCAGGTAGCCAGGATGAACAAGCAGCCTGGCTCTCCTTGCAACAGTGATCAATTTTTGGAGAAGGTTCTATGAGGTGTAAGAAGAAAGTATATTCTTTTATGTTTGGGTGAAATGATCTGTCGATGTCTATTAAGTTTGAGTCTATAACATCTGTTAGTTCTCTTATTTCTCTGTTAAGTTTCTGTCTAGCAGACCTGTCCATTGGGGAGAATGGAGTATTGAAGTCTCCTAGTATTAGTATGTGGGGTTTAATGTGAGATTTAAGCTTTAGTAATATTTCTTTTATATGTGTGGGTCCTCTTGAATCTGAGGCGTAGATGTTCAGAATTGAGACTTCATCTGATAGATTTTTCCTGTAATGAATACAAAGTGTCTTTCTCCATCTCTTTTTATTGATTTTAGATTGAAGTCAATTTTATTAGATATTAGGATTGCTATACCCACTTGTTTCTTAGGTCCATTTGATTGGAAAATCTTTTACCAACATTTTACTCTGAGGTAATGTCTGTCATTGAGGCTGAGGTGTATTTCTTGTACACAGCTTTAGGATGGGTTGTTTTTGTATCCATTCTGTTAACCTGTGCCTTTTAATAGGTGAATTGAGTACATTGATATTAGGAGATATTACTGACCAGTGTTTGTTAATTCCTGTTATTTTTAAGTGGTAGTGTTTGTGTGATTCCCTTCTTTGAAATTTGCTGGTGTGAGATGTGAGGTTATCTGTTGCCAGTGTTTTCATGTTTGCAGCTAACTTCCTTGGGTTGGAGTTTTCCTTCTACTACATTCTGTAAGGCTGAATTTGTGAATTGGTATTATTTAATTCTTGTTTTGTCATAGAATATCTTATTTTCTCCATCTATGGTGATTGAAAGGTTTGCATGGTATAGTAGTCAGGGCTTGCATCTGTGGTCTCTTAGTGTCTGTAGCAATCTGTCCGGGATCTTCTGGCTTTCAGAGCTTCCATTGAGAAATCAGGTCTAATTCTGATAGGTCTGCCTTAATATGTTTCTTGGTCTTTTTCCTTTGAGTCTCTTAATATTCTTTCTTTATTCTGTATATTTAGTGTTTTGATTATTATATGGCAAGGAGACATTTTTTGGTCTAGTCTATTTGGTGTTCTGTATGCTTTTTGTACCTTCATAGGCATGTCCTTCTTTAGGTTGTGAAAGTTTTTTTTTCTGCGATTTTGTTGAAAATATTTTGTGTCTTTAATATGGAGTTCTTATTCTTCTTCTATCTCTATTATTCTTAGGATTGGTCTTTTCATGGTGTCCTAGATTTCCTGGATGTTTTGAATTAAGGATTTGTTGTATTTAACATTTTCTTTGACTGGTGAATCTATTTATTCTACCTTATCTTCAACTCCTGAGATTCTGTCTTCCATCTCTTGCATCTGTAGTACCTGTTCGTCTTCCTAGATTTTCCATTTCCAGATTTCCCTCAATTTGTGTTTTCTTTATTGTCTCTATTTCAATTTTCAAGTCATGAACTGTTTGCTTCACCTGTTTGAGTTTTTTTCTCAGCTTTCTTTAAGAGATTTATTGGTTTCTTTCAATTTTTTGTTTGTTGTTTCTTTCATTTCTTTAAGGGAATTTTTCATTTCCTTTTCAGGGTCTGTATCATCTTTATGAAGTTATATTTAAGGACATTTTCTTCTGCTTCTTCTGGGTTAGGATATTCAGTTCTTCCTTCTGTAGTCCTACTTTTGTAGTTCCAGTGTTACCATAATGCTCTTTAGACACTTGAATGTATTCTTGCATTGGTGCCTAACCATCCCTTCCAACAAAGGGTACATGTGGGTCCTGTGGCTTAGGTGGTCACGCTTCCTCCTATTGCAAGTAGGGTCAGTCATCTGGTAGTCACTGATGTTGATCTAGGGGCTCCTTCCAGGTACATTCAGGGCCAAGGCTCCGGTGATCATAGGTACAGTGCAGGGATGGTTGCAGGTGTGGAGAGGCTGCCCTAGGGTCTTGGTGGTTTGGTGGTTAAGGGTGGGGCATGGGATGTTCCTCTGGGACTTGGGCTTAGGGAGCAGGGCCCTCCAACTGAGAACCCAGGTACTTGCCTCTCTAGGGGCAGTCAGGATCAAGGCTCCACTGGTCACAGATGTGAGGGGGGATGGTTGTGGTATGGGGAGTCTGCTCCCAGGTCTCTGGGACTTTGCTTTGTAGAGGTAGGGTATGGGATGTGCCTCTAAGTGATAGGGTCTAGAGAGCTGGAACCTCCAGTCAGGAACCCAGACATTCACCTCTCCAGGGGCAGTCAGGGCCAAATATCCCCTGTTATTTGATTTCTTAAACCAGATGTTTCATATGTCCAGTCTAGTTTTATATTTTATGTGAGTAAAAGTTTACCTGAAGCTGTACTTGATGACACAGATCTCTAATTTCAATTACATGAGAGACAGAGGCAAGAAGATGTCAAGTATAAGTCATATTGGAGCTAAAAAGTGAGTTTAAGGCAAACCTGAGCTACTTAGTAAGATCTCAAAATAAAAAGGAAAAAGAAAGAACACATGCCTACCATGCATGATACTCTAGGTTGAATCTCCAGGACCCAAAATCATAGTTCTATATATCTTTACTATGAAAGTGACAAGAAGAAAATGTGGTATCATTTTACTATGAAAAATAAGCATTCCAATGTGGAATGTATTGAATAATTTTAAATTACATTATGAAAAACTTTGAGGTAGATGTTCCATTATTCCAATCATTCATAAAAACAACCAATAACTGCCAAAATCCTACTTGAATGAACTTTTTAGAAACTCTGGAATCCCAGGCAGTCTTGGTATAGGCCTTTAACCATAGCACAGAGGCAGGCTGATCTTTGTGAGTTTGAGGCCAGCCTGGTCTATAAAAGCTAAATGCAGGACAGGCTCCAAAGCTACAGAGAAACCCTGTCTCAAAAAATAAAATAAAATAAAATAAAACAAACAAACAAAAAACCCCTCTGGAATCCAGTTTTCTTCAGGGATGTGACCCATTATCTAGTGGATGTTGCTATGCCCATTCACAGTGTTGTAGTAGCATTAAGTGGACTCAGTGGTTTTTAAAAAGGGTACATGTTGGAGTACTCTGTGTAGCCAGAAGGACCTGATTGGTTTCTGTCCAGAATACAGACAATTATCCCGCACCACTTCCCCCTCTTTTTTTTAAACAAAGGAAAATATCCATAGTCCATTTTTTGGGAATGGGGCGTAGTATTCCAGGCTACTTCTGGCTGGTTGTCCCACCTATACATCCTGGCTAATGGCCAATCCGCCTTTATTTAAATCATGATTGACAGAATACAGACAATTCTCCCACACCAACTCTGCATTCAAGGAATCTGTTTACCATGTCCGGATAGCTCTCTGAGCTTGGCCTAACATCGTGGACTCACTTCACAGCAGGACTCCCTCAGCCCTATTTGGATAGTATCTCTAGGCCAGCATGCCTGACTTTCTTTGCAGGATGATCTTACACAAAAGCTCCCTGCAAAGGCTATGTGACTCAGCACACTAGCCCCTCTCCTTTTTCCTGAGCTCTGGTATTTGAATAACTGTGTCATTAGTGTTAATCTGTCCTCAGTCAGGTCCTCATATTTAAATTAGGTACATTCCTTCCTTTGTTCATCCATCTTCCCCTTTCCCCTGACTTGGGCCTTATAAATTGGCCACAGGATTCAATAAGTTCAGCTGTCTCACTGAAGCTGACAGAAAGACTATTCTGCCTTTGGCCCCACCCAGCTGGGACATTTCCCATCCAGAGCATGCCAAACAAAATGGGGCTTGAGCCAGGCAAATACATTAAGTTGGGAAAGGAAAGAAGTTGAGGGTAATATGGGTGAAGCTGGGGGGAACACTGGGAATCAAAGCACATTATATACCTATATGAAATTCTCAAAGAAGAAATTAAATAGTCCTACAATAATCATTAGGATTGGCAAAGATGCAGTCGCATTTAAATCATCCGCCTAGTAAACACAAATCACACTGTAATATGTATACCTACTACCACTACCAAAATGAAAGGCTCACTAGAGTGCTAAATAGTTTGAAGAAATAGAGCAATTATCAGGACAAGACTAAGATATGGTAGAGTTACTGGACTTGTCAGACTGAGAGCTTATAACTATGTTTAATATGCTGAAGGATCTTATTGGTAAATGCACACAAGAGAACAAATGGATAACATATGTGAAGACAAGGAAAATAAAAAGAAAACAAAATATTTTGGATAAAAAATCCTTAAAGAACTTTTGATAGTTTCACTACAGAAGAAAATGGAGTTTGAACAACTGTCAAAATATTATCAAAATGTAATGAAATGAGAAAATAGAATGAAAAGGGTAGAGAAGTATATCCATAATTATAGGATAATTACAGAAGGTGCAACATATGTAGTGTAGATATAAGAATGGGAAGAACCTGCAAATATTTGAAACCACAGATCTAAGGAAGGCCAGATAACATCAAGCACAGAAGACCATGCAGATATTAGACATATATATATATTTCATATTCATACTGTAAAATAGTGAATGAAGCAAGATAAGATGGGCAACTTATAGGTAAAATGAGAATAATCACATTATACCTAGTGTTTAACAACATAACCACACCCACTAATCTAAAATTCTCATTAAAATTATCTAATCTAAAATACTCATTAAAACTATCTTTTAAAAATACTGAAGAAATAGTACTTGTTTTCAGAAAAATCAAAAGCAAAGACAGTTTTTACTAATAGGTCTGCCTTGAAAGAGATGTTAAAAGAAATTCTTCAGAAAACATAATTATATAGGTCAGAAAGTTGAGTCCATATTCAAAAATGAAGATACCAAGAGACGGAACAAATTAAGGTACAGTAAAACATCCTTATTTTGTATGTTTTAATCTGTTAAATTTTGGATACAAGTTTCCCTTCATGCACACTAGGCGAGTAGTCTAACATACAACTTCATCTTTAATCTGATCACTTTTTATTTTGAGTCAATGGCTCTCTAACTTGCTTAGGCTCGCTTTGAACTCATTCTGTATCCCAGCCAGACCTTGAACTTGTAACACTTCTACCTCAGTCTCCCAAATAGTTGGTATTAACTGCGTATGTTACCAAGATAAGCTTGTTTATGTTAGTCATAATTGATATAACAGGATAGTTCGCTTAAAAGAACATTTTTGTCCAGTGTATCTGTCCCTGGGTTTGTACCCTCATACCTCAAGAAAATATAATTGAAGTTCCAGGCATGGTAGCAAACCTCTGTAACCCCAGACTTCATGATCATAGTTAGGAAGACTGAGAGACCATGGCTGGCCTGAGCTTTGTAGTGAGACTTTGTCATGAAATCTGAAAATAAAAAAAAATAATGATGATAGCAGCAAGTCAGATGTTTATAGCCATAGAGAAAATTGGCAGTCATATTTTAATGACTGGAAGAGAATAAATGAAGATACTATGTGGGTATTTCACTACAGTTAAAATTAAACAAATAATTTCAAAAGATATTTGTACTAGGTAAATATGCCTATTGAAGACTTAAGGACAAATACCAAACTCTAAACACACACACACACACACACACACACACACACACACACACACACACACACACAAACACTTGGCCAATTTATTAGGAAGAAGATTGTTCTTATCTATATATACATAGATTATTGAAGCTCTCAAAGGTCTTCTCTTTGTAGCAGGCAGTGATTGATACAGAGACTTTCAACTGATCAAAGAGCAGAGAATAAGAAAATTTGAAATACTTAGCTCTACATGGTACATCTATAACACACATCTATATCCCAAGGCTCAGGGATCATTGTAGAAGAGATGGCAGAAAGATTGTTTTTTTTCACATTTAATTTTTTATTATTGCATTATAAATAGTACCATTCAAAATTTACACCTCCTCTGCTCCTCCCATTTCCCTCCCGCTTCCCCACTCCCCCTCCCCTTATCCCCTCCAGTCCTAAGAGAGGGCAGGTTACCCTGCCCTGTGGGAAGCCCAAGGCCCTCTCACCTCCATCCAGGCCTAGGAAGGTGTGAATCCAAACTGACTAGGATCCCAAAAAGCCAGTACATGCAGTAGAATCAAATCCCAGTGCCATTATCATTGGCTTCTCAGTCAGTCCCCATTGTCAGTCATATTCAGAGAG
>PVIU01025595.1:0-23470 GCA_004026605.1 Ondatra zibethicus
CCTTGACTTCATCCATATTTTAACCTCCATTTTGGACTTGAAAAACTGAGGGCTTAGATGGTTTCAGTCACTGTTTTAGTTACTTTTCTGTTTCTGTAATAAAACACCACAATTCAAGGCAACATGGGGAGGGAAAGGTTTGCTGTATCTTAATAGTTTACCATCATGAAAGTGCCTTAGCTACTTTTCTATTGTCATGGCAAAACGTTGTGACCAAGACAATTTATTAAAGAACATATTTAATTTGAGGGCTTGATTATACCAAAATATATGACCATCAAGGCAGTGAACACGGGAGTAGGCAAGCAGGCATGGTGCTATAGCAGTAGCTGAGAGTTTACATCTGATCCACAAGTATGCTACAAAAGGAGAGCAAGACTGGACCTGGCATGGGCATTTGAAACCTCAAAGCCCACCCCTAGCAACACACCTCTTCCAATAAGGCCAAATCCTCTAATCCTTCCCAGTTCCACTAACTGGAGACCAAGTATTGAAATATATAAGCGTATGTGGGCCATTCCCATTCGAGCCACCATAGTAAGTCAAGACATGAACCTAGAGGCAGGAACTGAAGCAGAGATCATGGGAGAGTGATGTTTACTGGCTTATTTCACAAGGCTTGCTCAGCTTGCTTTTTCATGTCACTTAAAAGATATTTTAATACCGGATAGTATTATATCCTAGAATACCAATGATAAGCTGAAAGTTAATGGCATTGTAGACCAAAGGGTTTGTGGCTGGGTTGGTGTTTTTATGTTCCTCCTTTGGTGGTGTGCAGAGAGCGTGCCTTGCTGTACCAAAGATGCCAGTATGGGAGTGAAGACTCTATGTAGGCACCAGCTTGACTTCTTGTTCAGTGAGTTGTGGAGGTGTTTGTTGTCTTTAGTAATGGGGCCTTGCCTTCAGTTTGTGGAGAACAGCCTATAGTTTTGGCAACAACCTGGGTTGTTTGGTGCTTCCCTGGGGACTTTTTGTCCAGCAACTCAACTTGGGTTACAGTTGTAACCCAATCCTGGAAACCTCATTCGGTGATAAGATATGAGTAGTTGGATGGTGTAGGAAGGTCCTTCTGTATTTGGGTTGCCTTTATTGGTTAATAAAGAAACTGCCTTGGCCTTTTGATAGGACAGGACTTAGACGGGAAAAGAGAACAGGATACTGGGAAGGGGACAGAGCCAGAGAGAGCTGCCCGCCATGAAGCCTGCCAGGTCAGACACGCTGAATCTCTCCCAGTAAGCCACAACTCGTGGTGACACACAGATTATTAGAAATGGGGTAAACAAATATGTGAGAGTCAGACAATAAGAGGCTAGAGCTAATGGGCCAGGCAGTATTTAAATGAATACAGTTTCTGTGTAATTATTTCGGGTATAAGCTAACCAGGCGCCGGGAACGCAGCCCACGCCTCTTACTACAGTTGGAGCTTTGTCTCTCCCATTATTGGACAATTATATTGGACAATTATATATATATATATATATATATATATATTAAATATATATATGGAAGCTTCTACTGTATTGGGTTTCCATAGTACTCCTCAAATGGCACTTAATTTTAGCTGTCTCTTCCCATATTCACTCCCTCATTGCCTCTTCTTTCCCTCCTCCTGCTTGATCGTTCTGTTCCAGTTTTCCTCCATCTGTCTATAAATATCTATTCTAGTTCCCTTTTCTAGGGAGATCTGTCTGCTCCGCCACCCACAGTCCTTTATTTTATACCTAACCTCTGTGACTCTATGGATTGTAGTTTTGTTATCATTGAATTAACAGCTAATATCCATGAATAAGTGAATACATACCATATTTCTCTTTCTAGATTTGATTTACCTTGATCAGGATAATTTTTTAAAATTCCTATCCATTTACCTGCAAATTTCATTGTTTAAAAATGTAAATATAGCACATTTTCTTTATCCATTCTTCTGTTGAGGGACATCTAGGTTGTTTCCAATTTCTGGATCTTATGAATAGAGCAGCAATGAACATGTTTGAGCAAGTGTTTCTGTGGTAGGATGCTATAGCTGGATCTTGAAGTGGATCAATTCCCACTGTCCTTCGAAAATGCCACTCCGATTTTCACAATGACTGTGCAAGTTTGTACTCCCACCATCAGTGGATGAATGTTCCCCTTGCTCCATATTGTCTCCTGCATGAGCTGTCGTTTCTTTTATTCATCTTAGCCATTCAGATGGATGAAAAATGAAGTTTCAAAGTAATTTTATTTGCAGTTCTCTGATGAATAAGGATGTTGAGTATTTCTTTTTAAGTTTTCCTCAGCCATTTGAGTTTCCTCTTTGAGAATTCTCTGTTTAGATCTGTACTTCATCTTTAAATTGAGTTATTTGTATTCTATCTATCTAGTTTTTGAGTGTTTATATCTTGAATATTATATCAAAAGAATATAGGGTGTATTCTCTTGGTAAATGTTCTGTATAAAATCTCTATTGTGTCTATTTGGTTTATGACGTCATTTAGTTCCAGCATTTCTCTATTTAGTATTTGGATGACCTATTGATGAAAGCAAAATATTGAAGTTTCCCATTGTCAGTGTGTGAAGGTCAATATGTGGTTGAAGCTGTAGCAATATTTCTTTTGCAAACTTCTGTGCCCTTGTGTTTAGTATTTAGATAATGAGAATTGAAATGTCATCTTGGTGGATTTTTTTTTGATGAGTGTACCATGTCCTTCCCTGTCTCTTTGGATTAGTTTTGGTTTGAAATCTAATTTTTAGATATTAAAATAGATACACTAGCTTGTTTCTTAAGCCCATTTGCTTTGAATATCTTTTCCCATCCTTCTACCCTGAGGTGATATCTATCCTTGATGTTAAGGTGTGTTACTTGGATGCAGCAAGAAGGATGGATGCTGGTTTTGTATCCATTCTGTTAGTCTGTGTCTTTTTATCTGAGAATTGAGACCATTGATGTTGAGAGATATCAATGAGTAGTGTAGATTCCTGCTATTTTGTTGTCAATGTTGTGTGTTTCATATCTTTTGATTTGCTGGTCTAGGATTATTAGTTTTTCTCCTAGTGGATTTCTGTCAGGCTGGTTTTTTTTTTTGTCATGGAATGTATTATTTTCTGCATCTACTGTGACTGAAAGTTTTGCTGTGTATAGTGTTGTCTGGTGTCTGTGGTCTGTTAATGTCTGTAGAACACCTATCCCGGCCCTTCTGGCTTTTGTAGTTTCCACTGAGAAGTGAGGGGTTATTCTAAGAGATCTGTCTTTATATGTCACTTGATCTTTTCCCTTTGCAGCTTTTAATATTCTTTGTTGTTATGTATGTTTAATACTTTGATAATTATGTACTGAAGGGGATTTCTTTTCTGGTCCCATCTATTTGGTGTTCTCTATGCTTATTGTATCTTGATAGGCATCTCCTTTAATTTAGGAAAAATTTTTAATATAAATTTATTTATTTTCCATCCCGGACACAGTTTCCCCTCCCTCCTCCCTTCCCAGTGACCTCCACCCCACTCTGTTCCCACCCCCTCTGTTTCTGTTTAAGAAAGGGAAGGTCTTTCTTTAATGTCAACAAAACACGGCATATCAAGTTTCTATAAGACTAAGCACCTCCCCATGTATTAAGGCTGGGCAAGGTGACCCAGTATGGGTCCTAACAACCTGTAAAAGAATCAGAGACAGACCCTGTTCCCACTGTTAGGAGTCACACAAGAGGATCAGGCTATACAAGTGTAACATATATGCAGAGGGCCTAGGTCAGTCCCATGCAGGCTCCCTGGTTGTGGGTTCAGTCTCTGTGAGCCCCTATGAGACCAGGTTAGTTGATTCTATGAGTTTTCTGTTGATGTCCTTGACCCCTCTGGTTCCTGCAATCCTTTCTCCCCCTCTACAGGATTCCTCGAACTTCTCCTAATGTTGGGCTGTGGATCTGTATCTGTTTCCATAAGTTGCTGGATGAAGCCTCTCTGATGACAGTTGGCCTAGGCACCAATCTGGTCAGAGGAAGATTGCCGATTCAGGCTGCACATTTGTTACTGCTAGGAGTCTTAGCTGGGGTCACCCTTGCACTTTTGTGCCCGGCCTTTACCTGACCCCCAAAATCCCCCATTTTCAGCCATCTCCCTCAGTACTCCCCCTCCACTCCAACATGGTCGCTCACGTTCCCATCCCCTCCCACCTGAAGTCCACTCACGAAATCTCCTTATTTCCCCTTCCTAGGGGATCCTGGCATCCCCCTTTTAGCCTTCCTTGCCACCTAGTCTCTCTGGGTCTGTGGATTGTAGCATTGCTATCCTTTATCTTACAACTAATATCCACTTATGAGTGAGTACACAACTTTTCTTCTATGATTTTGTTGAAAATATTTATTATACCTTTGAGTTGTGTTTTTTCTCCTTCTATTCCTATTATTCTGAGAGTTGGTCTTTCCAGTGTCCCAGATTTCCTTGATGTTTTGCACCGGGATTTTTTAGATTTAACATTTTATTTGAACAAGGTATCCATTTCTTCTAATGTGTCTTCAGTGTCTTAGTCTCTCTTCAATCTTTTGTATTCTGTTAGTGGGGCTTGTCTCTGAGATTCCTGTTCGAGTTCCTAAAATTTCCATTTGCAGATTTCCTTCACTTTGTGTTTTCATAGATTTCTTTGAGGTGTGTCTTTGTTTCTTCTTTAAGGGCCCCAGTAGTACTCTTAAGGGCTATTTGCCCTGTGCTTCAGCTGTGTTGCGGTTCTCAGGGCCTGCTGTGGTGCGCTTGCCGGGTTCTAGTGGAGACTCGCTGCTCTCGGCTATTACTAATTGTGTTTTTATATTGGCATCTAGGTACCAGGGTTTCCAATAATAGTAGTTCTAGGTGCTGTTACCTGTTTTTGTCTTTGTTGGGTGGGTGTTTTTTTTTTCCCCTTGGTTAGTGTTGCCCTCCGGTTCTTAGGAGTATGTGGTGGCTATGTGCTGCCTGGTAGGAGACTCTTCTCGGATCATGACAGGTGTGACCACTGGGGGGTTCCAGGTACAGTGTGTTCCTGCGTATTGGGAGCTGACACTTAGGAACGGGGTTGGGCTTAGGAGCATTGAGGAGGTCTACCATAGGGAGGAAAGCAGGGTGTTCCACCAGGATCTGTTTAGGCCCCGGGGAATGAGAGGTGACAGCAGGTGCCACAGAGCTGGGAGTGAGACTGGAGCATTAGATTTGGAGAAAATGAGGGAGAGTGGAGATCTGAAGCTTACCCTCCTCCTTAGCTGACCTATTAGCTTCACTGGCAGGCTTGGCTGGCAGGCTCCCAGGGAAAGCCTGCTGGAGTAGGGCTAGTAGGAGGGAGGTTGGAGGAGAAGGCTTGTGAACTCCACTGGCCATTAGGGCAGAAAAGAGATGGAGGCTGATTCAGAGGTACCGGTTAGATGTGGAGACTGGATTTGTAGAAGAGGAGGGGGAGGTGAAAATTTACTGTGTGGCTGTCTGCCTCCTTGGCCTGTGAGGTCTGTGTGTTCCCAGGGAATGCCTGTTGGAGCTGGGGGCTGGGAAGGAAGTTTGGAGAGGAAGATCTGTGGGCTTCATGGCAATGGGGAGGGGGAAGGGAGGCTACAGCGGCTGGTGGTTCCCAGAGCTGGAGATCAGAGGGATTGGATTTGAGCAGTGAGGGAGAGGTGGAATTCTGCAGTTAGCTTACCTACTTCCTGGCTCTAGTCTTTGCGTGAGATTTTTATTTACCAACTCAATCCTCTTACAAGTCAGTCAGATTTTCTAGTTATTCATCATTAATTTTTGTAGGATTTGCTTTTCTACTAGGATATTCAACTTTTCCCCTTGCAGTTCTTATTTGTACACTGGTGCCACCGTTTTTATTTCTCTAGACCTGGTAATAATGTCTCCACTTTTATTATTGATTTTAGCAATTTGAGTCTTTTTCTGTCCCCCTCAGAGACAATTTGTCAATACTGTTAAATTCTACAAAGAACCAATTTTTTGTTTCATTGATTTTATTGTTTTTCTATTCGTGGTGTTAGTAGGATAATTAAATTTAAAATGGTGTGGAACTTACAACTGGCACACTGTGAATAACATAAAATTTTGAAGAATTATCTCTACAGTATTTGAAAGCCCTTATCTGGCTAGGCAAAGAAATTACTCATGCTGTTGACACACGCACATGCATGTATCTTTGCTATTTGACTTTTTGTATTTTCCATAACATGAGTGAAAATACCAACCAATATTCATATCAGTTTGTTTGCTTGTTTTAGTTTTGGTTTAATAGACAGGGTTTCTCTGAGTAGCCTTGGCTGACTGGGAACTTGTTCTATAAACCAGGCTAGCCTCGAACTCATGAGAACCTTCTGCCTCTGCCTCCAGAGTGCTGGGATTAAAGGTGTGGTGTGTGCCATCCTGCTGGTTGATTGTTTTTAATGTAATTTTTTTATTGATTCTTTGGGAATTTTACATCCTGTACCCAGTCCTTCCATGTCTTCCCTCCACCCTTGTAACCTTCTCCCCCAAGCGGAAATAAAAAATTAAATTAAAATTAAAAAAACAAAACATCTCGCCGAGCCCTTTGGGCAATGACCCACTCCTCTGTTAACCACAGCTTTCTCTCACACCCTCCAGAGCTGTTTCATCTTCAGGTTTGCTCTGTGTGCCACTCCTCTTCTCTGTCTTTCCTACCTCTCAATCACTACTTGTCCATCATAGTAGTATTAGAAGCTGCAGTGTGTCCCTCAGTAATTCTCTTTTGTCCAAACAGCTTGCTTGCAAATGTGCATTGCAAGAGTCATTGGTCTGGTTCAAGGCCTTTGGCTTCTGCTGCATCACCAATACTGGACCCCCACTGAGACTCCTCTCTGCTATCCTGCTATTGCCCCAAGTCATGGAGATCCTGTACTTAAGGTTTCACTATATCCCTCTGGCTATGCCACCCAGGTCAGCTCTCCCTTGTCAATACCATCAGGGCCAACTCTCATGTGCCCCCTGGGCTAGCTCGCCCCATACCGGTGCCACCACTGGCACTACCATGTTGCAGCAGTGAGGAACAGGGCTGGCTCTCCCAAGTCCATGCAGTACCAGTGGTACTATGTGGCTGTTGCTGAGGAGTAGAGCCAACTCTCCCACTACCAGCCAGGGACAGGACCAGCTTAGCTCAGTTCTGGCACATCAACTTGGCTTCAGGTGACAGCCCAGACAACAGGCATCAACATGGCTTTTGATGGTAAGAGACATCAACATAGACTCAGGCTGTGGTAGTCATGGACCCAGATATGACCCTTGGCTACAGCACAAGCATGGACACCATGGCCTCAGATGGCAGCAGAGGCCAATCACATCAGTATGGCCCCAGTGGCAGCATGGCCCTCAGACATCAACATGGCCTCTGGCAGTGGCCCAGCTGCTGGTTGATTTTTTTAATTGCTAATATTCTTTCCATCACTTTCCTAAGTCTTTAAGTCAACAAAACAATAATCCTGAAGTGATCTTTTTTTTTTTCTGTAAAGAGCTGGCAAATAAATCTGTTTAGGCATTAAGAGTCCTTTAATTTCTAACATAATTATTCAGCTTGACTGATTCTGCACAAAATTGTATATATTCTGTAAATGAATGGGCAAAAAAATTCACCTGATTCACTGGTAGTTGCTTTCACACTTAGGCAACAAATAAAGACTTGATTTGATGGTATTTGCTTCTTAACATGATGTTGCTCAACCCAGTAAGTTGGGAAGACATCTGTAATGATACACCATGATAGATTATTATATAGTGAGATGATTAGGAATAGTAATAACAGATTTCACATTTTATTCCTCTTAATCTTTATGTAGACTCTCTACTTATAATTTTATCAGATTTTCTTTATAATGAGTGTGTTTATCATTGAACTTTAAAAAAAATTCTGAAAATTAAACAAAGAGACTTTGTGAACCTGAATGAGCAAGCTGCCAAAGTTTTTTTTGACAGTAATCAGCTGTACTTATTCCACTAATAGCAACTATCTTTCACTGAAAGAAAAGATCAATGAGGTAAAGAGTATATATAGACTATTAAATGCTGGGTAGCAGTTAGAATGCATTAGATGTGCACAGAGGAAGCTATCATGCACTCACATTGTACTCTATGTGAATTGCATCTTTGCGTAAAACATAGCAACATGATTAGATATTAAAATATATTCTTTATCAATGGTGGAATACCTGGGACTAGATTATCCCCTTGCTGTGAGGCCATTAAGTCTTTTTCTATAAAAGACAAGACAATAAATCTAATTCCCATTCACGTATTGTGTGAGGGTTCTGTTCTCTCCACATTGTGGCTGTCACTTGTTTGCTGAGAGCCACTCTTTCTGTAGTAGAGTGATACCTCACTGTGCTTTGAATTTGGATTTAGCCGATTAGTAGTGATGTCGATAAAATATTTGTTTTCTTTTGTGAAATGTGTATTTGGGGCTATTCCTTATTTACAATCAGGTTATTTGTGTTTTGTTAGTGAGGGCTTGGAGCTCATTATATTTTCTGGATACCTTAAGTTTTATTTGTATGCATATGTGTTGGGTGTGTGCACATGTGTATATGTATTTGGATGCAGGTCTATGTGCATATTTCTGGAGGCCAGAGGTTGACATTGGTGTCCGTTGATCTCGTTCCACTTTATATCACAAGGCAGAGTCTCTCACGTGAACCCAGAGCTTGCCAATTTGGGTAAGTTAGCCAGCTTGCTACAGGCATGTCCTGTTACTGCTGGCAATGTGCTGAGCTGCAATTACAGGCAGGCCACCACAGGTGCCTAGCTTTTTTTACCGATTCTGATCCTGTCCTCACACATAACTAGTACTAGATTATCTCCCCCACTGTCTCTTAAATTATTTTAATTTGGTATTTTTCTCATCCATCTTTTTTCAGTTTTTAAAAAATTTTACATGCAAGGTAGTAGGTTTCCTTCTGGCATTTTCATTCATATTTGGTTTTCATTGACGGGCATCTACTATCTTCTTCCCACGTTCCTGCCTTCTTAAACCCTCCCATTTTAGTATTCTCCCTTTAACTTTCCTATCACACATATCTGTTGCCCTCCCTACACTTTCCATCTTTTTAGTCTTACATTTCATTTGAGGAATAAACGTGATTCTTTGTCCTGTAAAATTTCACATCATTAATTTTGCTGAAGGTATACTAGTGATGACATGGAATATGCCTCTCTCTCCTCTATATTTTTATATCTATCTTCGAACGAACATGTATAGTTGTCTTTATACTTTCAATTTTTTAAAGAAGATCCTTTATAAATGGTGCTGTGCTCTTCTATTAGGTTGTTCATGTTATACTTCCTTTTGTAGTCTCAGGCCCACCTGTCTAGGGGTAGTGTCACCCACAGTGGTCCATGTCCTCTTCTGTCATTAACAATCAAGAAAATGTTCCACAGACTTTCCCACAGGCCATTCTTATGGAAGCAATGCTTCACTTAGATTTCTTCTTCCCAGGTATGTTAAATTGACAAAGTTGGCCATCACACCTGGTTCTATTTCAATTCCTTTTTAGAAATGTATTCCATTGATTTCTTCTTTTATCTGCATTATTTTCTTTTTTCTGTTTTTCTTCCAGCTGCTATGTTGCTCTTTTCAAACATCTTGTTATAAATACTTTGAAACTGGGTGTGGATATGCATGAATGTAACCCTAATACTGGGGAAGAGGTCAGAGACGGGAGGATCGCTGGTGTTTGCTGGCTTCCAGCCTAGCTTCAGAAATCCATGTTTCCAGGAAATAAGGTAGCGAATGATAGAACAGAATGCCAATAACCTCCCTTAGCCTCTGCATGTGTATGAGTGTACAAGTCTGCACAAATGTGCATATGTATCCTATGACACCATCACCACCCCCACACAAAAACAATTACAAAATTTTGTTTTGGGATAAATGTATTTGAGACTTTATTTCTGTTTCTCAGAAATTGTTGGAATTTGATTGTAGCATGCTTTTTCTTTTAGGCCCACAACCAGCTCCCAGATCGTGATGTGGAGATTTATTGTTGGTTATGAATGCTTGGCCTTAGCTTAGGCTCGTTTCTTGCTATGCCTTATAACTTAACCTGTTTCTCTTTATC
This sequence comes from Ondatra zibethicus, assembly GCA_004026605.1. Classification (NCBI taxonomy): domain Eukaryota; kingdom Metazoa; phylum Chordata; class Mammalia; order Rodentia; family Cricetidae; genus Ondatra; species Ondatra zibethicus. The sequence continues at coordinate 10,047 of PVIU01025595.1, forward strand.
TGTTTTGCCTTGGGACTTTTATCTTTCTTTTTGTATGTCTTACTTTCCTGCTTCTCATGTCTAGCTGGCTGGTGACTGCCTGCCTTCTGACCCCGGGCGTGTCCCTCTCTTTCTCTCTCATTCTCATCCCCCCCCCCAGATTTTTCCTCCTACTTATTTTCTCTGTCCACCAGCCCTGCCTATTCCTCTACTGCTTGCCCATGGGCTGTTCAGCTTTATTAGATGAATCAGGTGCCTTAGGCAGGCAAGGTGAAATAACAACACATCTTTTCATAATTAAACAAATGCAGCATAAACAAATGTAGCACATCTTTGCCCAGTTAAAATAATATTCCAGAACATGTGATATTTTATGTGCTCTCAAGTTCTAAGGCTTTAATAATTTTATTTTTTCCTGTTAATCTAGCCAGTTGTTGTAATATTATTACTTTAAGAATATATGATAAATTTTTATTATGTTCCTCAAACTTATTTTCTTCTTTATTGTGGATATCCTTAACTAGTTATCTAAGTTTATTTGGGGGAAAACTATTTCTTGAATAGACTAGATTGCCAAAGAAGGCTGGGCTGAGTACAGTGATTTTATGTTGCTTGATCAGATATCTTCGACTGAACAATGTAATGGCAGTAATCTTGATGAATTAGGGGTCAACCAGGATTGACTTCCTGGGTCTTCATCATCTGATGCCCCCAAGAAGAATAATTACAATCCCTTATTTTATTTTTATAAAACTCTCTCCATAGCCATTGTTTAAATCATTTTTCCGACAACTTAGAGAGGTAGATAGAAAAGACATTTAACCTCTGTGACTTCATCTGTCATACAGTATTAAATATACTTTGCAACCACAGTGGATTGCCTTAAGGATTATTAATTAAACCCAATAATCCTTCCACTTACTGCCTCGGGGTTTTATGATCATCTAGTAAGATGAGGGTATGAAAATACACAGAGGCATAAAGCTGTTGAAGCAACTTCTTTGGGAGTCGAAAGAGTTACTTGTTCTACTCTGTTCTCCCCACTATCACACTTGTTAGAAGCTGGGAAAACATACTGCAGGTGACCATCTGCTCTGTGCTGAGCTCCTGATTTATACGCATTGATTGATACACCATGGGGTCTGACTGTGACCAGAGCTAGCTTCCTGAATATGTTACCTCTCTGGGCAGCAGTGCAGGACCCCAAGGCAGTAACTCAGACACCAGGCTAAATTTTTTAAAAAAGATTTATCCATATGATATATTTAAAAAAATCTCATCCATATGAATGTTTTGCCTGCATTCACATATGTATGACACATGTATGCCTGGTGCCCTCAGAGGTTGGAAGTAGGTAGCACATTCCCTGGCACTGGTATTATGGTAGGTAGGTGCTGGGAATAGAAACCGGCTCTCTGAGAGAACCACAAGGACTCTTAACCACTGAGCCATCTCTCTAGCCCACCAAACAATTGTTCTAAAATCAAACATTTTAATGCAGTGCAGTCTAAAGAAATACTAGCTTGATGCTTACATGCTGAAGACGGTAGGGAACCATTAGAAGTCTTTGTTTTCTGTAATTAAATCCTGTTTTGAAAGAGCAACAAACTTTGCATATCCAGCAAAAGCCGTGCTATTGTAACATAGAGTCTTCTTGAGTCTGAGCTGAGGGATTTCATATGGTGCCAGCTGGCACAATATGATGGCTGCATGGTGCAAAGTACACATGTGCATTTAACCAAGCATGTGGTTTGACACAGCATGTGTTCTTGAAACACCTCAGATTCATTACACCCTTGAGTTTGAATTAAGTTTTGTTCCTATGTGTTGAGGAATTTGACATTGTCAGTTTGTTTGGGGCTCCTGCGATCAGGTTCCCAACAGCATACGGGGCTGCTAGGATCTAAAACAGTGTGCTTTGACAATCAGAGGTAAAGGAAGAGCAGCAGAACTAGGCCTCTCTGCCCTTCTTCCAGCACTGGTTCTCCACTTTGGTTCTGTTTCCCTCTGGAAGACTGGGGAGAGATGTCTGACCTTCTATCTGCCCAGAGACCCAATCCAGTAAAGAGAAGACAAACGCCTTCAAAGTTTTGTACTGAAATTCCATTAATCATTGATGATCAAACTCTGTCTCCTTGCAGAGAGGAAATGACTGAAGCACCTCACCCAGAGTCCAGAGTCATTGTCTTTGTCCCAGGCTCATTTTCTTCCTTCAAATCATTTTTTTTTGAAAAAGCCAAAACAAAAGCCGGGGTTTGAAGTAGTGGCTCAGTGAATAAGAGCGCTTGCAGAGGACCCAGGTTCAATGCCCAGTACCTCATGGCAGTTCACAACCATCTGTTACTTCAGTTCCTGGGGATCCAATGTCCTCTTCTGGTAGGTACATGGTACACAGACATACATGCAAGCAAAATAGTCATAAAATAAAAAGAAATCTTTAAAAAGCATTTATTATCACTCTTGCTATCCTCTCCCCTGCAAAGGGAGTAATTAAGCCTCAACCACCTGGCCCTTCTTTGGATTTCATGTTTTGTGTGGCTCCTGCACGCATGTGAAATAGTACACTTGTATGTTTTTCTTCAGTTACTCTGTCTGCTAGCAGTTGGTTGCCACAGACTCAGTCCGTGCACCTTTGGACGGAAACTTGGAAATTTTCTGGCCTACTTAGAAATCATGACAAGTGTGTGACTCTGCGGCCAGAGTGCTAGAGCCACATTGTCGAGCATGGTGGCCACAAGCCAGTGGATGCTAATGAGCTTCTTAAATGTGCTTAGTCTCAGCAAATTGTAATTCTGGAAGTGTAAAATAGGTCCCAAATTTCAGAGACTCAGCCCAAAATTCGTGAAATATTTCACTAATAGGTTGTTCATATCAATTAGGTGTTGAAGCTATTGTTTTGGTATTTTGGGGTAAATGAAATCTTACAAAAATTTTATTTTTGTACTCTGTTAATGTGGGCAAGTTCAGAATGTTTATGTGGCTTGCAGTTTTTGTTGGTGGTGATGTTTTTCTTGTATACATTTAAAATTTTTTGTTAATTGATTTTTTAGATAAGGTGCTACTATGTAGCTCAGGCTGGTCTTGAACTCAGTTCTTCTGCCTCAGACTCATGAGTGCTACAGTGCCAGACATGTACTTTGCATCATTTGGTTATTTTCTGGATATAGAAATTCAGGCTGACTTTTTTGGCACGCACTTTTCACATACAGGAGCTTCATGTCTGAGGTAACTTCCTAGCCGTGAGGTTTCTGATCAAGGATACCCATTTTCAAAGCGAAGCAACAGTTCTCGTTTGCAGTTGCAACACATGGAACTACATTTTGCCTTGCATTATCTGTATGTGTTATCAGTCTCTTTAGTTTTTCGATCCTGATTTTATAGACTAGTCATGCTAGCTCCCTCGGAGTTTAATTTAGATTTCTTTACTAGTAAATATCTTTTCAAATGTTTAACAACCATTTGCTTGATTTGCTACAGGCTTTCTTAACCGTTCTTTATGTCACTGGTTCTTTTTATTCTATTAAAAAGAATATCTTCCAGCAGGATCTCCAATATTCGGGGTGGCCATGGGATATCCCAGAGAAGGTCGAGTGAGGATCCAGTGATGATGGTGTACTGGAAACCAGAGGCCTTGAACTGGACCAGTGACTCATTGCAATGAGCATTTGCTAGTAAAGCTGATGGGACAAAAGTGTATGGCATGCGACACACCTCAGTTCCCAATGCCACCAGGACAAATGAAGAGGTGTTGGAGAGGTGGGAAAGAAGGAGAAATGAAGAGATGTTTTGTTTTTTGTTTATTTGGTTTGGTTTGCTCTTGTTTTTGTTTGTTTGCTTGCTTGCTTTTCTTTGTTTTTATTTTTTAAAATTTTCTTTTGGGTGGTGCTGCATGGGAGGGGGGGATATGGTGGACCAGGAGGTGAGCCAAAATGGGTGCATGATGTGAAATTCCCAAAGAATCAATATAGAAACTATGTTTCAAAAAAAAAGAATATCTTCATTCCCGACCAATACATCATCATTTTAATTTTAGTGATTCTAGTGGGTGTGAAATGATATCTCTTTGAGGTTTTTCTTTGCATTTCTCTGATGGCTAATGACACCGAGCACCTTTTAATGTGCTCAGTGGCCATTTATGTCTTCTCTTATTAACATCTTTTAATGTCTTTGCCCACTTAAAAATTATAGCTATTAAGTCTTTTACTGTGATAAGTGGTGCAATGTATGTTCCTGTAGGTGTATGTGCACACTTCACCAGCAGATCCATCGTCTATGAAATATCTTAGGAATATGTTGCCATAAAAATCCTATTTTTTCATTATAGTACTGCTTTTAGAACAGAAAAGCTTCTGGCCTCGGTGTGTGGCATAAGTGCCCTGTTTGTGCTGCACAGCCCATCATCACTCTCGAGCTCCAGGGCTTTTACATCTTTAAAGAAAAAAATCAGTTTAAACTTAGAATACTCAAATATCTCAGGCCTTTCATTTTCTTGTCTGTTTTTCTTGTGCTGGGTAAAAATGTTTCCTGCATGTCTAGATTGACACGAAAGTTCTTTTTATTGGATTGCTTTGCTTCACTTTAATAGTTAAATCTTTAATCCACTTAACATTTTTTTAATAAATGGGTGAAGGAGAGAACACATTCCATTTTCTCTCAGATGCCTCAAGGGGGCACATATACATGCCAGCATGTACATAGTTTCCATTGAATAGAAGTATTACCTTTGTCATTAACATAACTACCAGATTTGTTCTAGTTGTCTATTTCTATGTCAATATCATATTATTTGGCTATATTTTTATATTTGATAAATCAAAACTCACCTCACCATACTTTATAAGTTTTGCAAGTATTCTCAGACATACAAAATCACATAGAGGTTTTAGTATTATTTTGTGTAATTAAACATAGGCAGGAGGGCTGAGGAGACAGTTGAGCTGGGAAAGTGCTTGTCCTGCAGACGTGGGGACCTGAATTTGATCCCCAGAACCTAGGTAAAAAATGCCAGCTGTATCATAATCTGAGTACTGGGGAAGCAGACAGGAGGATCCCGGCTGCTTGCCTGCCAGTGATTCCAGCCAACTGTGGCAGCCCCCGGTCAGCGAGAAACCCTCACTCAAGGGATGTAGATAGTATTTCTGGGGGTGACACTCAAGATTGTCCCTTAGCCTCCACATACATGTGCAGATATTTGTACCCCTATATGTATGTACACTCCCACAGGAATGTGCACCACACATGAACATATATACACACATGTACACATGTTCCAATAAAGACATAGAAATAAATAAATCAAAACCAAGATGGGCATGGTGGCACATGGCAGCAGTCAGCACTCAGGAGGCAGGACAGGAGGGTTGGGAGTTCAAGGCCATCTTCAGTGTGGTAATTTGAACGTAATTGGCCCCTATAATGCCACAGGGAGTGGCACCATTGGGAGGTGTGGCCCTGTTGAAGGAAGTGTGTCACTGTGGGGGCAAGCTTTGAGGTCTTTTTGTTTAAGCTTCACTCAGTGACACACTCTATTTCCTGTTGACTTCTGATCAAGATGTAGCCAGCACCATGTCTGCCTGCATGCCACCATGCTCACCGCAATGATGGTGATGGACTAAACCTCTGAACTGTAAGTCGCAACCACCTCAAAGAAATGTTTTGCTATGTAAGAGTTGCAGCCATCATGGTGTCTCTTCACAGCAATAGAAACCCTAACTAGGACTCAGCTACCTAGTAATTTCAAGAAAAGCCTGGACTACACGAGACTCTGTCTCAACAAATCAGAAAGAAAAATAAAAGAAAGAAAAATAAACAACAACAAAAGACGGACAATCATTTTAGAGTTTTATTAAGTATGACATGACGTCTATTGTATTTTAAGATCATTTGCGTATTTATTATATTGCTTGAATATCTTGCATATCCATAAAATAACGTGTGCATCTGTACTTTGAAACAGACTTTTATGCCCCATAATAATAATAATTAATAATTTTGTTATTTTGTACCTCTTTTTCTCATATTAAATTTACTTTTAAATTTTTATTTTTTAATTATATTTGCCATGTGTGTGCATGTGTGTGTACATATGTGTTTTCATGTGCCACAGTATGTGTGTAGACCAGCAGACAACTTGTAGGAGATGGTTTTTCTTCCACCATGTGGGTTTCAGGCTTTAGTCTCTGTGCCATCGCCCCAGACATGAATCTACTTTTAAATTTACGTGATTTGCCAGTAAATTTTTTCTATTTCAATTTTATTTCTTTTTCTCAACTTGAAGTTTGTAATATTGATGCACGTGGCTGCGTATGTAAGTAACTTGGTTGTTTTCTTTACTGAGGAGAATTCCTAATTATTTAAGAGGATGTAAAGTATTCATTCACCGGTTAAGTGGTTCCCAGTCTCTGACCAAAATGAATAAAGCGGCATGTTAAGAATTGCCTTCTTGTGGCTGGGCATGGTGACACACATCTTTAATCCCAGCACTTGGGAAGCAGATCTCTGAGTTTGAGGCCAGTCCGGTCTACAGAGCAAGTTCCAGGACAGCCAGATCTATGTAGTGAGACCATTATTTCTAAAAAACAAAACAAAACCCCCACCTTCTACAGAGTGATTTTATTAGTTTAAATCTAATCTCTCCTTGATCACTAATTCGCCCTAGAAATGCCTGTTGGTGTACTTTGAACCATTTTAAATGACCACCAGCAATGGACAATTCCATTTGCCCCATATGCAGTTCAATATTTCTTTCTCTCCATCTTTTCAATTTTGGGTGTGAAGTAACAACTATGTCTGTGGTTTTGAACTGTATGTCCCTGCTGACGATTGCTGTGAAGGAAGATTTTATGTACTTTAGATATTTCTACATTTTCGTTGGGAAGTGTTTGTTCAAAATCTTTGTCAATTTTTAAATGGAAACATTTGTGTTCTTAAAAAATATTTTATTTTGTTTTTTTTTTTTGAGGCAGGGTCTTACTATGCAGCCCTGGCTGATCTGGAACTCGCTCTGTAGACCAGGCAGACCTTGAAGTCAACAGAGATTCACCTACCTCTGCCTCCCAAGTGCTGGGATTAAAGGTGTGTGCCACTACTGCCCAGTTTTTTAAATTAAAATATAGTGCATCATTTCCCCCATTCCCTTTCTTTCCTGCCATGTCTGCCATCTCCCATACCCATCATAGTCTATTACTCTTTAATTATTATTGTTACTATATAGTTGTATATATAATAATTATGGTCTAGTATATAAGTAATAGTTATTTTATATACAGAAATGAATAATTATATAAATCAGTTGTAATTTTATTATTATTTTGTTGGCTTGTTGTCAGTACTTTGCCAATTATATATATAGATAACATCTTTAATTCTAGAAGATTTTCTTTTCTAAAAAATATTACATTATTGTGTGTGTGTGTGTGTGTGTGTATGTGTGTGTGTGTGTGTGTGTGTGTGAGGGTCAGTGAACAGCTTGTGGGGGTTGGTTTTCTCCTTATACCTTATGGCTTTAGAGCAGTGGTTCTCAACTTTCCTAATGCTGTGTCCCTTTAATACAGTTCCTCCTGTTGTGGTGACCCCCAACCATAAAATTATTTTCGTTGCTACTTCATAACCATAATTTTACTACTATTATGAATCATAATATAAATTGCTGGTATTTACGATGGTCTTAGGTGATCCCAGTGAAAGGGTCAACCCCCAAAGGGGTTGCAACCCACAGACTGAGAATCTCTGCTCTAGATTGGATTCAGATTTTCAGGGTTGGCACAAGCACATTTAACTGCGGAACCTCCTCACTAGCCCAAAGTTTATTTTCTTAATTTTGTACTCTGAAAAATAGAAGTTCATAATCTTTCATTGACATTTAATTGTCATTCTTTTCATTTTGCTACATTACTGACTTTAATATTCTTGTTAAGCAGTTTTTGCCTAGTTCAAAGTTGTCAATATATATACACGTCTCTAAAATTCATAATACATTTTTTCAGATTTAGATCTGTGAAAATTTTCAAATTCATACTTTTTATTGATAGATAAATCATATAGCATGAAACCTACCATTTAAACATGTATAATTCAGTATGTGTTGGTGGCTTCATGAGGTGAGCAACTATCACCCCTGTTTAGTTTCAGACCATTTTCATCAATGACAAGGGAAGCCCTATACTATTAGCAGCCACATCCCATCGCCCCATCCTCGTAGCCTTGGAAAGCCATTAGTTTATTTTCTGTTTTTATGATTTGCCTCGACAAGCGACAAACAGAATTCTATAATGTTTGAGCTTCTATGTTTGGCCTTTTACTTAGCGTTATGTTTCAATAATTTCAATAATTTCTACATTTTAGTATTCCTTCTTATGGCTGAATAATATTGCATTGTAGGGACACATTGAAATTTATTTATTCATGCATTAACTGATAGACATGTTTTTTCTCACTTTTTTAATGTTAAAAATAGTGCTTAAATGACATTTATATATATATGTTTCCATTTTATATATATTTTACAATTATATTGGTCATATACTTAAGTATGTAAGTACAGGATTTCATAATAACTCTTTGTTTAACCAACCTTAGTTCAGAGGCATGGTGTCTTTATCATATACTAAAACTGTATTTTTATATGTGGGTTTTTTTGTGATTGCTTTATTCTGATGTTCTCAAAATTACATGTATCCATGCTAATAGTACACTCTCTTAAGGATAGGTTTGTGGGGTTTTGTGTGTGTATGTGTACGTATGTGTGTGTGTTGATGTGCATACACATGTGTGCAAGACTGGGGAGGACATAGATTGATGTCAGGTGTCCTCATTCACGTTTCTTCTTACAGTTTTTCTTTTTAACATACTAATGCCTGCCTTAGCTTGGCTTGTTTCTTTTTGTAAAAAACTTTTATTTAAAAGTATTTTTTTCATTTTACATACAAACCACAATTCCCCCTCCCTCCCTTCCTCTCCTCCTTCCCCTTATCCCATTTCCCCACCTTCTCCCCACCAAGCACCCCATCCACTCCTCAGAAAGGGTAAGGCCTCTCTAACGGGGAGTCAACCAAGAAGTCTGGCATATCAAGTTGAGTCAGGACCAAGCCCCTTCCCCCTGTATTGAGACTAAACAAGGTATACTTCCATAGGGAATATGCCCCCCCAAACCAGTTCATGCACTAGGGATAAATCCTGATCCCACTGCCAGTGGCTGCACAGACTTCCCCTGTTACACAATTGTCACCCACACGCAGAGGGCCTAGTTCAGTCCCACGCAGGTTCTCCTGCTGCCAGTCCAGAATCAGTGAGCTCCCACTAGCTCGGGTTAGCTGTTTCTATGGGCTTCCCCATCATGATCATAGCCCCTTGGTTCCTTACATTTTGAGATTGGTCTTTTACTGAAGCTGAATATGGCTCATTGGCTAGATGGTTGACTGGTGGACCCCAAGGATCTGCTTGTCTCAACCCATTCCAGCACTGGAATTACAAGCTCATATTGCCACACCCAGCTTTTTTAATTAAAAAAATTAACATCATTATTGGGACTCTAAACTCAGTCTTCATGCTTGTGTGGCAAGCATTTTACCAACAATAAATACTGAATGCAAGAATTGTGTCCACCTGCTCGAGATAGCCAATGGTAAGGATTTGGGCCGTACCTCACATGGTTTCTATATATCTGCAGACAGGTACTTCTTTGATATGCACACATCTACATTATTATGTCTATTCTGACTGATACCTGTAAGTTTTAGTGTTCTTGCCTTTATTCAACTCTTATCAATATTTTGTAGTAGTTCTCTTTTTACTTGTAGTGATATATGTATCACTTTCCTCTTAACTGGCCATAGAAGCTTACAAACTTACATTTCACTGATTGTGTAAAAGAAGCCTTTTTTGCTACCATTGGACAACATACTTTTCTTAACTTTTATTGGTATGATAAGCAGAATGAATATTTGGTATAAATGAAGTACTTCATAAGTATGAATGAAGAAAAAGCGTTTTTAATTTTACTTGTTTTTTAATAGGTGAAACTGTCTAAGTAAAGGGCTAGGGAACATTTTATTCTGTAGTTCCCAGGGCAGTTGGTTTTTGTTGCAGCTCCTTAATTTTGTCCCCTTGTAGAAGGATAGCATGCATAGAGTATATGGTGATAAATATCAAACATTAACTCCAGTGTGCTCCATATGCACAAAATCAGGGAGCAGCTGGCTTTGACCCATAGGCAAGTTTGCTGATTCCTGTTCTATTCATGGGTTTGAGGACCATGCAGGGTAGGTCACTTTTATGAATTGCCTGCTTAGATCTTTTTCATTGTCATTTTCTTTTTGTCTTGCTTATTTGCAAGAATGCTTTACTCAATCACATAGTCTCAATGTTAGCCCTTTGCTTTATATTGGAATCATTTCCAGCTTTTTATTTGTTTATTAACCATACTTATGTTTTTCTCAATATCTAAATATTTTGTATGATGTTAAGTCTATGAGTCTTGCTATGCGGTTTCAAGATGCAGTGTGTGGCATTGGAAACAGTCTTCTTTGTTCCAGGGTTGTATAAAAACTCTCCTCTATTTTTTCCAGTTTGTGTTTTAATTTCTAACAGCATGTGAATCTTAACTACATTTCAAATTCTTTAGTGTAAGACGGGGACATAACTAGGTGATTCTCTTTATTTGTTGCATAATTTTTATTTTATTCTGAATTATTATGTGTGAATGAGTCTGTTTTTGAACTCTAATTTCTGATATATTCCATATGACTTATTTTAAATAGCACCTGTACTATTCCATTATTTAATTTATTGTTTCTTTCATTGAGACTGCATAGACTATTGAATTGGTTTTATTGTTTTTAGTAATTTTTTTCCTTGAGTTTTCTAGGCTATTACATCATTTGTATACAAGATAATTTTGTCTCTTCTTTTAAAAGGAATGCCTCTCCTTTTGTGTAGTGGCTAGGAATTGATATGATAATATCCTATAATAGTAGCGATACTGGATATTCCTATTGTATTCCCAATTACAAAGAGAAGGGCTCTTGTGTTGCATTGCTAGATACATTTGATAGTAATTTTTTTTCAGCTCCAAGGGTTGAACTCAAAGCCTGAAGGCAAGCACTCTGCTTGCTGAGCTACCCCCCAAGCACTTGATGGTAATTTTTGATAATTATTCTTTTATGTTAGGAAGATTTTTATATTACTAGTTCATTATTACTTAAAAGTAAACTGTCATAAATACTCTGCACTGTTAAAGATTTCTGTTTCTCTTAAAGGGCAATTCACATTTTTGTCACAAATTCCTTCTCAGTCCTGTATTCTGTATCCTATATCTGTATCCCTATAACATGAATCTAGTGTCAACTTTTGAAAACCTATAGCGGACTCCTACAGTTTCATAAGGTGTGAGCATATATAACTTTGAGATCACTTTATAGGGGAAGAAAAGAATACAAAATGTCATTTAAATTAGGTATTGAAAATTTTATTTAGAGTGAATTTTTTTTTAAAATCTCTTACAGTTTTTGTTTTTAGTAGTTTTTTTCCTTGAGTTTTCTAGGCTATTAGATCATTTGTATACAAGATAATTTTGTCTCTTCTTTTAAAAGGAATGTCTCTCATCTTGTGTAGTGGCTACACAGAAAGATGCCTTTCGCTTGCTACACAGAACCTCTAAGAGTGTCTGTCTATCCATGTTGACAGGGACGCTGTGCCTGATGGGGTAGGGTGGGGGTACAACTTTGCATCCTTCTTGTAGAGTTTCCCTTTAAACTTTATTTAGTCCAAATTGCTTCCAAACATGATAAACTTCCAGTCTATTGTAGTTTAGATAAGAGGTGTTGGTATTGTTGGTGTTGCCTCTGTTTATCCATAAGTATGGGATAAAACACTCTCTCAGGGCCATAGGCTTAGAGCGGGCCCATGCTTAGGGTGGAGTGCTTTGTGGTCACCATCATGAAACTCTTAATTTTATCTTTGTATGTGTGTTTTGTAAATTAAGTTCAGGGGAGAGTGCAGCACATGCAGGGGGCTTGGAGCTCCTGTAAATGCAGCTTCCTATTGCCCATCATCTCCCTGCAATAATTTCTTGATGATCTTGATCTAGCCACTTTAATTCCATGGTGCCTCCAGGCCCTTCTCATACCTTTCCTCCTCACCCTGGCTAGCAGCCATGGCTATTACCTTCTGGGAGCAGCAAGGGAGTTGTCCTGGAGGAGGCCCAAGTTCTATTGTTGCCCTCTATCCAAGCTGGGAACCTAAGCCATGGTAGATAGAAACAGAGACTTGGTCCGTGTGCTTTGAGGCATATATGGATTCTATCTAAACTAAATATTAATAGACAAAGTAGTTGTAGAGCAGTACTACATAATCACATTTGTATTATAAAAAGACACAGATCACAATGAAGAACTTCTTGTTTAATTTGTTTTTATTTTTTAAAGGCAGGATCTCATGTATCCTATATAGGCTTGGTACTTAGTGTGTAGCCGAGGATGATCTTGATACCTAATCCTAGGACTGGTATTACTGGATCATAGGAATACACCACCATGCAGAGTTAGGGTTTGAACCCAGAGCTTCATGCATCCAGACTAGCAGTATACCATCTGAGCTCCATCTCCAGGCTCTCATGTTATGAAATACTTAGTATCCTTGAACTCTTGGTGTGACCAAATGGAAACTGATGGAATTTACACTTATCAAACATGGCAGAAAGCTGTTTCAGAATGGGTTATAAGTAGCACAGAATAAAATCACAGAGATAACAAGGGTGCCCTTTAAAAAGAAATACCCCATTGCCATGTGTTCATACCACAAAAGGCGATGCTGTGAGGCAAAGCAGGTTTCTCATGAGCGGAACTGGGATTCTGAAATGTTGGATTCTTAGTAAATAACAATGTTAAAGGTACCACAGCCAAATTATTTTTATTTGTGCTGTCCTTTTCATGAAAATGTAAGAAAGTATCTACATTCTAATAAACCTAAAAATGCTTAAAGTTCACAATTTAATCCCAGCATTCAGGAGGCAGAGACAGAGAGGTATCTGTGAGTTGAGACCAGCCTGATCTATAGAGCGAGTTCCAGGACAGCCAGGGTTACCTAGCGGAATCTTGTCTTTAAAGATCCCCCAAAAGAAAACAAGCTTAAAATAAGAATATTCTAATTGATAACAAAGCATTATTGTCCTTTATCAGTGTTTCTTAGTAGTTAATTAAATATTGGTGTATTTCTTTTTTTTTCGTATTCTTTTATATTTTCCGTTCAAAAACATAATTAAATAAATAAAATTTTTACATTTCTTCCCCTTCTCCCGGTCCCCTCCCACTATCCCCCACTCTTCTTCCTTAAAAGAGGGCATGGTGCCCTGCCCTGTTGGAAGTCCAAGGCCCACCCCCCTCCCTCCCTGCCTAGGAAGGAGTGCATTCAAAAAGACTCGGTTCCCAAAAAGATAATACATGCAGAAG
>PVIU01025596.1:0-23463 GCA_004026605.1 Ondatra zibethicus
CTCCATCTGCCAACTTTCGCCGCCACATTCAGAGAGTCTGGTTTGATCATATGCTCATTCAGTCCCAGTCCAGGTGGATTGGTGCGCTCCCATTAGTTCAGGCACACTGTCTCAGTAGGTGGACCAGCCCCTCACGGTCCTAACTTCCTAATTCATCTTCTCCCACCTTCTGCTCTTCACCTGCACCTTGGGGGCTCAAAAATGAAGCACACATACCTGAAGAATCAAAACTACCATCCGAAAATGAAAGCATGCATGCAGCATTTGTTTTTTCTGGGTCTAAGTTCTTTACTCAATTACTGTTTGTAAGTCCAATTATATTCTGTTTTCCTTTTAATCTAGATGGTTTTCAGTTTATCACTTGGCTTTCATATGCTATGTGTGACTATGTGTGACTCCCTCTCTCTCTCTCTCTCTCTCTCTACATATATATATATATATATATATATACATACATACATACATACATACACATTGAGATAGAATCTCATTCTCTACCCAAGTTGATCTCGAACTTGTGATATAGTCCAGGCTGATCTCCAACTTGTTATGATTCCTCTGCCCCAATCTCTTGAGTGACGAGATATATGAATACTATACCTGGCTCAGTAGTTTGTAATGTGTTGCTTGTTACACTCTCAGAAAACAGAGTATAATTTTGCACCCCTTCCTGTGATTTCAGTTGTAGGTTCTGTTCTTGAATAGTCTTTCTCCAAGCTGAGAAAAGCCTCTATTATCTTGCTAGTTAACTGAGAACTTTCAACATAAAATTAGAGTAATTTTGTTAGATTTTTAAAGATATATAGATTTAACAATATGTATTTCTTCTTTAACCTATTTTTATGGTAGAACATGTAAGTTGCCTTGAATACTGAGCCTGTGAACAATTTCTTTTATAGTCCATGTTCCATGTAGAATATGATAAATAATTCTTTCTCTACATTGCTGAAATCTATCTGAGATATAGAGTTTAATTTGTATCTATGTGAGAAATGAATTTTCACATAATTCCCCCATCTACTGTTGATAGTAATATAACACAGACATCAAATAATGTTTGAAAGTTTTTTTTCTCTCATTGCATCCTAGAAAAGTCTGCATAGAGATGACAGCATTTACTCCTTACAGTATTGATACATTTCATTGAACTCATCCAGCCTTGTACTACTGGCCTGACAAAGTGAGACAGAAAATAGCCACACCTTCTGCTTCCTCTTCCTCCATGAAAGGTAGATGTGAAAGACTGAGATTAGATTTCTTTTAATATTGATGTAATTTACAAGTAAGTCATTAAAATCAATGGGACCCAAGTTAGTTGTTGTTAGAGGAGAAAGGACAATATTTAACAAGTAATTCAAATTCTTTACTTACTAAAGCAGTATTCAATTTTTCTCTTCCTCTTGGATTGAAGTGTGCTTGTATCTTTATGGAAATATGTCCAATTGAGATAGCTCATTGACTTTTTTGATATGCAGTTGTTCATAATTCTTTGTTAATTCTTTGTCTCTGTGTTGTTTATTGATAATAGCATATTCTCCTTTTTCATTATTTCCTTATTGCAGGATATTTGCTATCCTGATTGGTCTCACAAGGATTTTTTCTTTTAGCAATTATTATGTATATTCATTTTATATAGTACAGTGTTATATAAAGACATTTTCATACAAGTGTATTATGTACAGTGAACACATTCTCATAAACAATCCTACAATCAATTTCCCTTTTCTCCCTTAATCAGTCTTACCTCTATTTTTAGGGTTATATGCATATATGATTTTAATTATGAATATAAAATATAGGAACCACAAATGGGAGAAATCAAAATATTACCTCTCTGACACTGGATTCATTTTCTTAATATGATTACCTCTAGTTTCATCAATTTTCCTGCAAAGACCCTTTTTATCAGATCTGAAAACTCTTTGGTTTTCAGAGGACTTCCACACCCATTGGTGAATCTTCGCAACTTGGGTCACGAATACTAGTCAGTTTTCTGTTCATTCATCTGAGTAGTCCTGTGTGATGTCATTCTTTATGAATCCTGGCATAGTTGATGGCCACATCTATTGGTAGACCTTCAGAATTCCATTTGCAAATGTTTGTTCAATCCTTGAACTGTCTTTCCTGAGGTTTGCACTTGTGTCACTGTTCCCATGCAGATCCTTCTTCGGCCAGGTTTCTACTTCACTGAATACTGTGGAGCTCTGAAGAAAGTTTCCCAAAGCCTCAAAGCTTTCTTCCTGGCAAGTTTAACCATACAATCCTTCATTAACTGCTCTTAGCTCCTACATAGTGTATTTCTTTCAGAATTTAGAGCTATTTTTCTGATATTGTGAATGTGGTCCTTCAATGGTTTGCCAATTAAGTAAGAGAATGTCTTCCACTTATTCAGTCTTTTCCATCTGTTTATACCATGAACACAATTCTTGTCCTCCTTCCCCATTGTATGTCCCCTTTCAAATGTCTGTAACTGGCACTATGGAGCTGATCACAGTAGGCTCTACTTCCTCAACAACATTCTAGTCACTCCTACTCACTATGAATAGCAGCGACATTCATAGATCAGCTCAGGTCCTCTAAGATGGAGCCCTACTTTTCTTGTTCTGTTGCTTCCAGATTTACTTTGTTATTAGATTGTAGATTCTCAACAATCACACACCATTTTCTAAATATGTTTTCCCACTTTTTCCAGTTATTCTCTGGATATTTTACCACACTTTGTAGGCATGTCACCAGTCCTTTTGGATGTTCTAATATTTTTCTTAACAATTTCAAACAACTATTAAATGATTTGTCTTATTTTCCCATAGCCGATGTCTGCTTGTATCTTCTTTATCTCTTTCTACTTGGTTTCAAACTAACTTGTTCTTTTTCACATTTCTTAAGGTGGAAAGTTGGGGATATCAAGATAAGAGACTTTCAAAGTTAGGATTTCTTTGGATGTTATAAAATCCCATGACCAAAAGCAACATTGGAGGTATGGGTTTATTTAAGCTTACAGTTCTAAATTATAGTCCATCATAGGATGGAAATCAGGGAAGGAACAAGTTCCTAACTGACCAGAGTTGATGGAAGTCCATGCATGAGTGCTATTTACTTGCTGACTTATACCATGATTTCTTACAAGACTTGAAGCCACCTACCCAGGATTGGCATCCCCTATGGTAAATTGGGTCCTCCCACATCAATAACCCAACAATAAAATACACCAAATGCTTATTCATAGGCCAATCCAGTGGAGACATTTTATCATTTGAGGTTCCCTCTTTAAAAATGGCTGTGCTTGTGTCAAGCTGTCATAAAATGAGACTGCCCAAAGGCCATGAAAGATGAAATAATACATATCAAGAAAGAGTATAGAAAAAGGGGTCATATGTGATATGAGAGGAGGCTACTAGGGATGGGAAGGCACAAGAAAAAAAGGAAAGGAAGAATAAGAAAGAAACTTTTGTTTGAAAATGCATAAAGTGACTTATCTTTCATAAGTTAATTTTAATTTTGAAAAAGACTATTAGTTTTTTATCTGAGATCATTTGAATGGTGTAGGAGGTCCTTGTGTTTATGTGTTGCTTTCATTAATGAATAAAGAAACTAGTTTGGCCTGTTCATAGGACAGAACTTAGTTAGGTGGGGAAAACGGAACTGAATTCTGGGAGGAAGAAAGCATAGTCAGGGGGACGCCATGGATCCACTGCCAGAGATAGATGTGCCAGAATTTTGCTGGTAGACACGACCTCATGGTGATACACAGATTAATAGAAATGGGTTAAATTAAGATGTAAGAGTTAGCCAATAAGAAGTTAGAGGTAATGGGCCAAGCAGTGATTTAATTAATACACTTTCTGTGTGGTTATTTTGGGGCTGGGCAGCCAGGAACAAACAAGGGTCTCCTCCAACATTTGAGTGTTTTTATAATTTTATTTATTTTAAGTTTTTATTCATTTTACATACCAACCACAGCCCCCCCCCCCTTTTTCCTACTCTCCCAACCTATCACCAATCCCCCATCCACTCCTCAAAGAGTGTAAGGCCTCTTATTGAGAGTCAACTAAGCCTGACATATCTAGTTGAGGCATGATCAATTTCCTCCCAAGTACATCAAGGCAGAGCAAGGTATCCAACCATAGGAAATGGGTTCCCAAAACACAAAAGACAGTTGATGTTCCAGGAATAAATCCTAGTCCTACTGTCAGGGGTCCCACAAACAGACTAACCCACACAACTCTCACCCATATTCAGAAGGCCTAGTTAGTTCCCATGATTCATTCCAGAGCCTATGTGGTCCTACTAGTTCAGGTCAGCTGTGGGTTTCCCCATCATGATCTTGCCCTCTGTGCTTGTTCATATAACCCCTCCTCCTTCTCTTCAACTGAACTTCAGAAGCTCAGTGCAATGCTTGGATGTCTCCAACTACTTCCAACAGTTACTGGATAAAGGTTGTATGATGACAATTAGGTTAGTCACCAAACTGATTATGGGAGAAAAGCAGTTCAGGCACCCTCTCCACTATTGCTTGGAGTCTTAGATGACATCATCCTTGTGGATTCATGGGAATTTTCCTAGTACTAGGTTTGTCCCTAACCCATAATGTCTCCCTCTACTGAGATGTTTCTTTCATTACTCTCCCTCTCCACTCTTCTTCCAACTCAACCATACTGTTCCCTCATGTTCTCATCCCTCCTCCCCTCCCCTCATTTCTTCCACTTCACATTTAGCCAGAAGATCTTATCTATTTTCCCATGTATATCCCTCTTAGGGTCCTCCTTGTTACCTAGCTTCTCTGGGGCTGTGGAATATAGCCTGGTTATCCTTTATTTTACAACTAATATCCACTTATGAGTGAGTATATATCATGTTTGTCTTTCTGGGTCTGGGTTACCTCACTCAGGATGAGTTTTATAATTCCATCCATTTGTCTGAAAATTTCATCATATTATTGCTTTTTACTGCTGAGTAATACTCCATTGTGTAAACATACCACATTTTCTTTATCTATTTTTCAGTTGAGGTGGATCTAGGTTGCTTCCAGATCCTGGCTATTAAGAATAAAGCTGCTATGAACACAGTTGAGCAAGTTCTTGTGGTATGATTGAGGATCCTTTGGGA
Source organism: Ondatra zibethicus (assembly GCA_004026605.1). Taxonomy (NCBI): domain Eukaryota; kingdom Metazoa; phylum Chordata; class Mammalia; order Rodentia; family Cricetidae; genus Ondatra; species Ondatra zibethicus. Next base: position 5,107 of record PVIU01025596.1, read on the forward strand.
ATGTGACAAGAGTGGTATGGCTGGGTCTTGAGGTAGCACCCACATTTGTAAAAGAAACATTGAGTTTTAATAAAGATTGTTGCTATATTGCCTAAGCCAATTTCTCAGTCTTGGACTCAAGTGTTACACATGATCCAGTGTTTGGAGTAGTTGGTCCTAAAAGAATGTACCACTATGTCTGGCTGTAAAACTTTATTTTACTTTTGGTACAGTATTAAATATTATAAATGAATGTTGTCTTATTTTTTAATTTACCACATTTATAAGTTTATGAGATCATATACATGGGCTTCTTTCCTCTACTTAGTTTCTATAGAGATTTATGAGCAAAATTTTGAGGACTTACTATATGCTATTTTGAGTGTAATTACATATGAAATGACTAACTTGTATAAAATAACATTTACATTTTTGAGAAAAATCTCTTAAAACTTAATGAGAATACCATCTTTCCTTCCTGAGATCAATGTGTGATGTTTCTAACTATGATGCTCCCTCACCAATATGGTGAACATATTTAGCTATAACAGTGAGCTAGCGTTTGATTCTTTGTGTTTTAATTTAAAACACATTTAGTCATTCCATCCCTAGACCACAACCATGCCTGCTCCATACTTACATGATAGTAACAGTGTTTGTTGTCCTATTCCATATCAACTGAAATCTTTAATAAAAAGAAAACCAGAGCATGGAGCCTGGGAAGTTTATAAACTTCTTTGACTTAACCTAGTAGGTAAGTGTAAAGATAAATTTTATACCTGCTGTTGTCTGACTTTAGTTGCTTGTGCTTTAGTAAAGGTCCTGACTGCTCCACCAGGGTTTAATGATGCCTATCTCATAAAATAAACCTTTGCAGAAAAAGTTATTGATTTTTTCACTTTGCATTGGTTTACTTAAGTCCACACTGTGTTAACGTGACAAGATATAAGGCAACATGCAGAAATGTTAGGACATCTCCAGATCAATCACACATCAGAGTCAGAGTCTAAACATGGAAAATGTTTGGAAACAAAGTAATAGTTGATACAAAATGCCAATTTAGTTAATTCAGAAAGACTATTTCGTTTCCAAAAGGAGTCTCAGAGAAAACTTTGTACAAACTACCAAAAGTTGCCACATCTTTGGGAGCTTTACAAGTGGATATTTTTCACTTTCCTTTTATCCAAAGAGTCACATAATTGGAAGAATGTATAAACGAACCAGCAGGCATCAGTTGAGATTTTGCTGATTGATTTTGAATGTGCTACAGTAACATTACTGACTGCTTAAGGGAGATGCACCACAGGAAACATTATTAAGATGGCTTAGCTCTGTTGGTGTTTTACATGAGTGTTTATGTGCTTCCATCTTTATATATTTCTAGAGCTGGGTATAGTGTGATGAAATTTAGTTATGATAGTGTTCAAGCGATTTTCATTGAAGCCAAATGTTAATATAATATCCATATTGAAATCATTTATGCATTTTCCTATTGCCACCTAAGATTTGCACTTAAAGGAGAGGTTTATTGGATATTTTTACTACTTCTAATAAGTTACTTTACACTACAAATTGTTTAAATCACAAACACCCAACTCATGCTACAGTGCTCCCTATGAACAACATTTGTTAGCAAAGGGTAAAATTCTATCAAATTATGAAATAGTTTTATAACCATTGATATGAATTTTAACTTTAGTCATTTATGGTATGGAACTGATAATGTTATGATTTTGCTTATTTTGCTACATAAATTGTAATACAAAATAAAATTTTAAAGCATATTTTAATATTAATTTCTGAAGGAGTTATAGAAATATCTATCACAAAAATAGACTTAAGCCCCAGTATTAATAAATGCAAATGATATTCAATTTTAGTATTGAAAAATATTATAAATAGCTATGCCATAGATTGCTTTATTCCCACTCTTAGATTAGAATATAATATAAATACATATAAATGCATATCCTCACGTGGATATATAGAGTAAAAGAGTATGAATTTGTTCACATTACCTTCTATATTTAAATTTATTATTTTTCAGATATTAAATTGAGGTGATATTTCTATTATGATTAGAATTAAGATATGAGAATAGGGAGTCATAAATTGATGCTGAGACAGATATGTTTCCACTAAAGTCTGTAAATAATTTTAAAAGACATACCACATTGTTTCTGTACTTTTATCTACTATTGAAGATATCACATGCTTGAATCATTGAATAGGAAGAAATCAAGTTGGAAGTAAAATAGAAGGTACTGATAGATTTCACAGTGCTGGGATGTGGAATATATGCTACTAGAGGAGGTAAGTTATCCTCAATCTTACCTAGCTGTGAACTCTGTGAGCTATAATAACATACTGCCCAGCAAGGTATGCTCACTGATGCAGTAGTGTCATTAATTACATTAGAGTAACCAACCACTTTTTGATTGGATGTAGGACTCACTACGGAAGCAAAAGCCATATACTGTCTAGTTATCAGGACTAAAAATGTGTGGATAGACAGGTGTATGTTTCTAAGGGATAACCTACTACTATTATTCTACTGATGGGATATTGTGTTGAGTCAACTACTAATGACTTATCTTTATATCCTTAGATTGATACATCTTTCAGAACTTTTAAGAGAAACTTTTGTTTGTAATAAATGGAAATTAACAGAGATTCAAAACTAATCAAGGAAGAGAATGATCAGTTCTAATTCAGACATCTATATCACAGACCCATCCTCCCAAGGATTGGGGATCATTTTAGAAAAGAGGGCAGGAAGATTGTAAGAGTCAAAGCTTGTGGGTGACTGTAGGGAAACTGTGTTTTCTGCAAACACTGGGCAATTGTATATATGCACATAGAGCATTTGTCACAGCTCAAGATCTGCACAAACTCAAACCAGACAAAATTCCAGCTTTGAATAGGAAGAAAGGCAAAACCCCACCCCTCATTAATAAGCTGATTGGCAATTAATACCTTCTAGGAGAGGAAGAGACTGTCTTCCTTAAGGATGTAGCTCCTCGTAGGCCCAACATGCTTTAATGGATGACCATACACCTAAGTATGTATAGGCAGTACCAACGGTACTTGCTATGTTATTGTAAGATGAGGACACAAAGTTGGCTGGGTCTGGAATGGGTATGTATCTGTAAGAAATTGGGGAGTTATCCCATTGAAAATATTTAAATACAAAATATGAAATTATTAAAGAATTAAAAAAATGTTTTATAAATCTATATCACAAGAAAATGAAAGCTTGTAAGTAAGTTAACAAATACGCATCTTGTAAGAAGATTTCATTGAAATAACCAAGAATTAAATCATCCAAATAAGAATTTTCAAATAAATTCTTTATGTTCCAAGAGTAACAACGTAGTTTATATAACCAGGTAGTTTCTGGAGAACTCTCATGAGGGAAAGCACCACCATATAGGTGAACAGAGCTGTGTCCCTTTAGGGAGGTAAACCATTCTAGCTGCCATATTTTTCTCACAAAAGATTTTCAGGGTTTCATTTATTAGAATATTGCTAATGAAACAGAAGAAAATATGCAGAAAATTTTATCCTATTTAAGATATAGAAGATTTCTCTGCTTTAATTTGGTTTAAGGTATTATAGCTGGTTATTCTGGCTATTATTAAAATAAAGCGTTGCTATATTACAAAATATATTAAATTAATGGTTCTTCATATTCACCTTCCTTCAACTCCTCTCATATCACCCCCTTCTCCTTCCCACCTATTTCTCATCCATTTTTTTTAATCCCATGAAGGCCAATTTGAGCTGCTCAAATACCTTTCAAAGACAAAATCAGGAATGATGCCACTATTGTTAACAGGATCAGTATTTCTTGATATTGTTTTTAATAATATATTGCAAGGAAGAACTTTGTATTCTTCAAGGTTTTAAATCTAGAATATGGCATTTTACTTAATAATTTTTCATATGAGGTAAGAAATAAAATAATAATTAAAGAAACTATCAGTAATTAGCACCAAGAAGAGTCTTCTATGACTACACTAAAGAAACAAGGCTAAGCAACAGCTATTAGGGATGTTCCAATTACCCAATGATATGAGGAAGTTTTCATTATAAAGAAACACAGGGTACATGGAGAGTATGGAGGGAGGTAAAAAAAGAGATAAATATTTTAATTATATAATAATCTTTAAGAAAAGTATTTTTAAAAAGCTTCTTTTTACAATAGTCTTGGCTGCCTACATGATTCTGTTGGGTTATAGTGGCACAAATGTTTAGAAAGTAATGAACCAGTATCTTATTGGATTAAAAGCCTTCTCCATGATATGGAACCCATGTCTGAAAGTGCTTGGGTGGCCAAGAATATGAGACTAGAGATTGAACATATGCCTGGAGGGAAAAAGTACTATTGTTCTAATAAAGGAACACCGCAATAAAATGACTCCTCAAGATATTTGACTATGTCCATATGTCAGTGCCTCACTCAGTTAAAACTAGAGACGCTTATTCTTACAGTAGGAATATGTGGAAATGAATACAAAGACTTAGGAATACTAAGTCCTAAATGGAATGCCTTTACCAAATCCCTCCACTCAGGTCTCTGAAAGGTATGGGGAGAAAGAGGATATAGAACAGCAAGCAAACAGTGTCTTCCATACACAACCTGACTATTACACATAAGAACTCACAGAAACTGTAACGGCACACACAGAGCCTGTACAGGTTTAAACGAGAGAGGTTACCAGTGTTGACAGCATGATCTCTCATTGCTTAAAAATAACCTATCTCCAAGTGACATCTGTGTACATAGGAAAAATCAGTTTTCTCTGCTGGAATCTTATTGAATGCATGAACAACACTTAAAGATAGGAGCCATGCTATCAGGAAATGGCCAGAATGAAATGAAATGAATGGTGATTTGGAGATCCTTTGTTGCATATAGCTTTGTTTAGGCATTTCCTATGTTTTGTGGTTGCTGTTTTGTTATGTTTTATGGTTTTTTTTCTTTTTATTTTCCTCAGCTCTAAGAATCCATGTGTTGCAGACCCCTGCAAGACCTGTTCAGGTCACTGTCTCTGTGTGAGTTCCTATGTGTGTTGGTGGCACTGTTTTAGATGGCCTTGTTTCTCGGTGTTCACCGCAATTTCTAGATCTTATCTTCCCACTTCTTCTTTTGTAGAGTCCTCTTATTCCTGTGGGGTATTTTTGAAGGAGGGTGTTAGTATTTGATGGGGACATCCCTTTTAGGGAAGAGCATTCCAATGTTTCTTACTCTCGACTGTATTTTCTAGATATGGGTTTCTTAATTTTTTCTCATATGCTACAGTAGGAAGCTTTTTTGATGATGGTTTGGGAAGTCACTGATCTATGAAGAAATCAGTGTCATTAGGAGTAATTTTATTACTGAGTTCCATTAGTAGAATATTAGTATTTGGTTTTACCCTGGGTCCACAGACTCTCTAGCCTCAGGTTCCTGTCTAACAATGCATCATTGGGCATGGGTTCCTTCTCATGGAGTGGATGTCTTGGCACATGCGTGCCTCAGAGAATTATTTCATATATTAGTCAAAAATTTGAGGCAGTATCTCTTGTTTCTTAGGTGCTGCATATATTCTTGTATTTAATATGTAAAGAATGTCAATTTATATTTGCCCAAAAAATAGGTCTTTTTCCAATCCCCATTTCCTTTTAAGATTTTCCAGTAGCTGAAAAGAAAAACACCTATATATTTGTCTATTCAGACAATACATCTAACATGTTTTATGTAAGATGTGTAATGCTTGCAAATTCCATGTTTGATATATAGAAATTCTCAGAAATGCTAAAATTCACTACCTTTTGACATTGGAATTGCCTACATGGCTAAATATCTATTTGTATGGTTTTAATAAATGATATCTCAGGGCAACCTGGAATGTTCCTATTTGTTTGAGGGAAAGTATTGTTTTCTAGAAATGAAGACTAATTAGGAAATTCCTTTAATTAATTGGGGCTATTCTGCATCAAGTTGAGTTGCATAGTTGTCATGGGAGTATCTAACTGATGTGACATGTCTGTGACCAATGCAATTAGAACAGAGATTACTTGGTTCTCTGGGGTAATCAGCCAGTTCAAGCCTGTAGGAATATTGATCATAAATAATAATTCTTATGAAAAAAGCAAAAAATAGAATAAACATTTATCTTTTCTAGATTTATTTATTTTCAATTTTTAAATTCAATAAATTGTTTTTTAATTAAAATCTATAATATTAAATCACATTGGGCTGTTGTTATTAAAATAATTTAGATAGAAGAGGAGCAATTTCTTCACTATCACTGAAGACCAAGTGTAAAAAATTTATATAATAAAAAAAGAATCTTTAAAATAAACATTATTAGACATAACATAGGTTAAACCTTGTCAGTGTTGTACTGGGAAATTGTTCTAATGACCCATTCTCCCTAATATATAGATTATCCAGACAAAAATTTAGCAGACGTATTAGATAAATGGCATGCTTAGTCAAAAGACCTTCTAGTCTTTGACACGATATTTCACTCAAACACTAAAACTACAAGACAAACAAACACATATGTGTAAAAGATTCAAATTAAGCTTGGCTAGGAAAGAAATATACAGAGAGATGTGCATTTTTTTCCTAATTTGGCTTCTAAGCATGGCACATATTTTAACATTCTTACACACCACAAGATCATGCTTTCAGCTGAAACTTCAGGAAAGGTCATAAAAGTCACCCAGAAAATAATATTTTACAACAGTATGCATGGGTTCTAAACATTAAAAGAGCACGATGGATAATATTTGAATATATGTTCTCATGCCCCAAATTATTAAGCTATTTTTAAAATTCCAATTCTTAAATCTGGCAGCTCCTTTCTTTACTTTTGGAGAAAATGATACTAGCTATCACTGGCATATACTTTAATGACCAGTTACATCTTGCTGGGTATGTGTAGAACCCTATTTAGAACCACCATATTAGTTGTCCTTACAATGTAGGTAACCTCTCTGCCTGCTCAAATGCCCTCAGCCTGGCAAAACTCATCAACTCAGTGTTCTGAGTCTTCTGTAATTCATAGAAAGTTTAAATCTAAGTATAAAGTAAGTCCAGCTCCCTTAAGTTGATTTTCTTTGCACATGGCTTTAAGGATATTTCAGTTGATTAATTGCTATCTTTGTTCATGCTTCCAATTGGCAGAAGTTTAATGTAGGTGCTTTCCAAATTTTAGGGATAAGCTCTTAAGTAGCTTGAAATGTCATGAAAATAAAATAAGACCATTAGAGCATTATGTACAGATGGTCAAACTAGTGTCCAAGGAAACGTCTTTAGTGAATTAAAAGCAGTGGAGTTACCGAAACACCTGTTGTGTAAACAGAGTGCTAAAGAAAATAGAGGTTATTTGCTATCTTTGATCAGAAAGTGATATAATTGGGAGCTATGAAAATTATATAGAATAAATAGGTTATTTATAAAGCTGGCACTTTTCACACTGTGTGTGTGTATGTTGCTTTCCTTTTGCTAAAATATGAATCTTAGGATGGAAAGATTCATAATTTTAGGCTCATCAAAGTAAAATATTAATGCTAATACCTCTTTAAGTATGTCCTACAAAGAAACCACTCTGAAAGTTTCAGGATCCAGAGCTATAGATTCCATCTCAGGGAGATGAAAATCTTCATGCCTCCCCCCCATTTTAAAGGAAGTGTCCATGCTTCCTTTAAAATAATCAGCACAGTACTGGTCACACATTTTAGCTAGAATAATTTATGTGTGTATACAATTATATTTTTCAAATTAATACAGTTCAACTCAAACATATCGAGTAAAAGTAAGATATTTATATATGCCGTATTTCTTATTTTAGTTTCCCCTAAACTTAGGTGGTCATTCTCCATATTGATGACAATTTATGACACATTTAACTTCATTTCCTGCTCTGTTATATGTGTCAGTTTATGATTTTTTCATTAAAATAGATGGAGGCCAAAGAATGATTGTCTTGTCATGTTATGATACTCAATGATAGTCATAACTAAAGTGAACGCATGGCCCAAAGAAAGTCCATAGGCATATTCGTAAGGAGAACACAAAATGATTAGAAAGCTCAGGTTTTCAAGATGCTAAGAATAAAGCATGACAAGAAAAGGGCTGAGCCATTGAGTAGAGGTCCACACACCCCAAGTTGGTTTACCATTTGGTACCAGCTAAATCACACTATAAATTGTTCATGTTGAGCTGTATACTTCTCCTTGGGCAAAACGTTTTAAAGTATATACTACTCTGTTATTTGGAAGTATTATTCTACCTCAAATTCTCACTACTTTGGTTAAAACACTATTAATTAAGTTATTTGAAACAGCAACCACAATTATATTGATTTACAAGTCTAAGTTTATAAGTAGTTTAAATGTGTAAGGAAGGAAAGAAATGCTTTTGTTTTAAGAATTTACTTACTGTCTGTTATTATCATTGTTTTGAGCAAGCACTCACAATCCCTATCTTTATCAGTTGCTGTGAAAGGCAAACAACAAATCTACTTCATTAACACTGGCATATTGCATATGACATAAACACAGAACACTTGTTTTCTATGTTTCCCATGGGAAGTTATTCATGAATATGCCACAAAAGACTGCACAGTTCCTTCAGTGATGATGTTTTGTTTTTTTTTCAAGTGTGAGGATCTGAATAACATCACATTCTTTGATGTCTCAGCAGTTGGAAAAACAGACATGAATAAATTTTGCGTCTTCTAGTAATATATGCACAGTGGTTCTCGCTATGGGATCCTAGAGCAGAGTTGGATATAAAGTCTTCTCTGTTGGTGTTTTATCTAGAGTCTAGAAAGCTGGAGTCAACACAAATTTGAGGGGAAGGCCAAAAACACAGGGCTTGTGTTTCATTGGCAAATTGGTGACTGATGACAGGCAAATGAAGCAGAGGACCCCTGTGGAGAAACAGTTCACTCTGAAGTTTGGCCATGAGAGTTACCTACTTGGAATTCACACCACCACAAAGTTTCCTGAAGAGTCAACCAGTATTATCATTGCTTAATGAAGGATTTCCATAGAGTGATGACTTGCTTTCTCTAGAAAATTTGTGCAATCAAGTTCTCTGTGAGACACAATGAGTTGTACAAGGGGAGATTTTATACTCAGAGACTAGGGATTTGCTAGCAGAAGACCTTTTAAATCTCCTTGACCTTGGTGAGATCATGTATTTCCATAAGGCAAATCCTTGGAGACTCTGTATTTCCCTTAAGATCCTGTCTCCAAAATCCTCAGCAAGATGTAAAGGAAGGTTCATGCTGCTGTAGATTAGAATGGTAGTATTTTAATATTTTATTTGATAATCAGTAGAATGGGCACAAAGTACATGAGAATGAATGACTTCTCTCTACTAAATGATGGTAGTGTTTCCATTCACTTTTTCCAACCTCAACGATATCTATTAAAGTCTCTCCCCTTACTGGTTTAAAAGCATATGTAGCTGCAATTGTGACATATTATTTGATGGACTGCCATGATTTCTATTTATACCAGGAGCAAATGGAAGGGATTTCACCCACATTCTCAAAATCTGGGATTCTGCCAAACTAGTCTGTGAAAGAAAACAAAACAAACAAACAAAAAACCCTGGAAGCCTTTCTCCACTTAAATGCTCTGCTACTCAAAATACTGTTAAATCCTATCTCTCATTGGAGAAAAACATGTTTACTTCTCTTTTATTCAGTATCAGGAGATCCATTTATCTCTTTACTTCCATTTATAACTTTCAGCTCAAACACATTTATATGCTTCTCCCATTGAAGTCCCCAACTTTAACATTGCCTGGTTCTGTCCCTGGTGCATGAGCTAGACTGCAGGAGCCCATCCCCAAGGGTGGGGTGCCATGCTCAGGTTTAGTGCAGTGGGGAGGGGCTTGGTCCTGCTCCAAATTAATGTGCCAGGCTTTGATGACTCCCCAGGGAAGCCATTACCCCTTGGGAGAAGTGGGTGGGTTTGGGGCTTTGAGGACAGCAAGAAAATGACAGGAAGAGGAATGGGGGAACCATGCTTGGAATGGAAAATGAAATGAAATGTGAAAAAAAAGGGGGGGAAAAGCAAGTGGTAATTGACATTGAGAGCATGATAGCTCTGAAGAGAGGACACTACCGCTACCTCCAACATTTATGTTCTTTTGAATCTAAAATTTTTCAAGTGGCGTTTTCTTTATTTAAAGACAACAGAAAATGGGGGGTTGACTTATTTTTCTTTTCTTTTTATTTATTTATTTATTTATTTATCTAAGTTTTTTGAGACAGGGTTTCTCTGTAGGTTTGGAGCCTATCCTGGAACTAGGTCTTGCGGATCAGGCTGGCCTCAAACTCACAGAGATCTGCCTGCCTCTGCCTCTCCAGTGCTGGGATTAAAGGCATGTGCCACCACCGCCAAACTCAGAGGTCACTGATTTTTCTGTTGAGGGAAGAGCTTTGGTTTCGAATTACATGCATCAATGCAGAGCTCACTAGTCGAGGATATCAGCCTTAGAGATCTCAGGAAATGATGAGACTTCCTTATCTCTGGAACTCACACTTGATCCTCAGAGTTCCCCTGTAAGAATCTCTACCACCAGCCATACTTGGGTTTAGAAAGTATAACTTTATTTATTTTTCCTATCTAAAATGATACTTTGTGCTGCGTAGATTATTTTTTTAATCAACTTGACCAAAACAAGATTCATCTGGGAAAAGGGAACCTCTTACAAAGTACTTCTATCATGATTGGCTAGTATACAAATATTTGGGGTATTTTCTTGATTAATGGTTGATCTTGGAGGACATAACCATCTATGCACATTGTCATCCAAGTGTAGGTAGTTCTGAATGGTGTACAAGGGATGAAGAGCATGCCATGACAACTCTAAGGGTGCAGTAGAGGAATGCATACCTTGGTGGCAACCGATAGCTCTCTACTTACAGGTAAGACCTGCCAGAGAATAATGAATAGCTCAATAAAATCAATTAAAAATCAATTCAAAAATAAAAGACATGCTCAATATGAGGAAAATCATTTCTGCTACCAGAAACTTAGCCAAATACCCTGAACTGCCAAAGTCATCACTCTTGAAAGAGAGCTTTCAACTACCACTTTAATTTTAAGGAGCATAATCACTAATCACAGCTAAGGAATGCTAAGAGTACAAGAAGTAGTCTTTCCTGAGGAAGAGTCTTCACTACAAATAACATTATACAGACATATATATATATATATATATATATATATATGCATATATATATGCATACATGCATGCATGCATATGAAAATAATAAAAGAAGAGGCCATGGATTTATGAGAGTTGAGAGGGATATACCAGAAGGTTTGGAGGGTGGAAAGAGTAGGGAGAATTGTTGTAATTATATTGTAAGCTCAAAAATTATAAAAGGAGAATAAATATAGTGATTAAAATTATCATTGATGTTGTGAACAAAAGATGTGAGATAAGAGTAATCAATAACACAATTCTATTATTAATCACGACTAGAATAAAATCTAAGAAAAAACAAAGTATGAGGAGACATAAAGCCGAACTATTAAATAGTGAAAAATAAAAACCAGAGTAACTGGGGAAAAGGTCATGAATCAGTAAGGATCTTTTTAACAGAAGACCTGATAAGCTCATGGCTTCCGTGTGCCAGAACCCTCATGCTTCTTAGTTTCATTTACTGTTTAAAAGAAAGAAGTCTTCAAACTATGTGACCAAATCAGCATTTGCCTGAATTTAGAGCTTATAAGCCATAAGAGCCACTGCTTCCTGGCAAGTTTTCATACTGGTTTAGGCTGTTTTCTTATAGCACACAGGACCACCAGCCCAGAAGCAGCACCTCCCACAATTAGGCTTCATCTTACCACAACGTAGCACTGTAGGAGTGCCTGTTAGTCAGTGTGTTAGAGGGCATTTCTCAGCTGAGATTCTTTTTTTCTCAAAAAGACTCAAACTGTGTCAAACTGACATAAAACTAGGCAGCACACAAAACCATATAAATATATTGCAAAACAATTTATAAATATATTGTATATATGGTACAACAAAAATACCTCTTTTTTTCCTCATTAGTCATGTCTTGAGGAAGATTTTACATTTGTATTAAAAGAGTTTTAAAGATGAGTGCAAAATAAATAATGTATGATATGACGACTGGATCAAACCTATCCCCTTTGTTCTCAGAAGACACTAACACATATGCAGCAACTAAATGGAAATATGAAAAAAAATCTTTGTTGGTAGAATGGAAGCTATGGTAGGTTTAGTGGGAAAGTATGCTTGCTTCACAAGGGCAAAGACATGTTAAAATTCTGTGGTGTTGTTGTTGCCCAAGTAGGTGCAAGGATGTGAATTAATATTCTATACAATAATTCTGTTTTCTTAATCACTGACCTATCTCCTCTGGGCTAATACTCCCTTTTTGACCTTCATCCTTGCATCAGCTTAGGAAGGCTAGTAACTTACCAACTGTAACTCCAGCTCCAGGAGATCTCATTCTTACTTCTGGCCTCAGAGGGCAGCTGAACTCACATGTACACATCTTCACACAGATAAATGTGAATCCATGTGAGTGTTTGAATCAAAACAAGAAGCAGTAATCTTAAATATTATTTAAAAATAAGATACTCATAATAATTCCCTCCACAAATGATCATTTAAATGTGGCTCGAGAGAAAGAAAAGACAGAACACGTAATACAGAACTGAAAATCCCAGGGATTTTGCTAACTGCAGAGAGCTCTTGTGCCAGCCTTAGGACCAGAAAATAGCGTGTAAGAAGCTGACACATTTACAGAACTTAGGACAGTAGAAGTCAAATTAGCTCCCAGGTACAAGACAAGGGATCAAAAGATAAGGAAAATAAAAACTGAATCTACCTGGAATCCCTGAACATGAAGGTGAATACAAGAAGACAGTAAGTTCAAGACAACCTGGGATAAACAGGGAAACATTATCTTCAAGCAAAATGGAACAAACAAAGTAGAACAAGAGTGTTTGCAAGATTTCGATGAATGCACTGCCAAGAAGCCACTGATCAATTATTTAACAGCAACTACAAAATCTATAAGGAAAGTGTATACAGAAACACAGAAGTGTCCATAAAAACATTCAAATATGTTAGAAAAATTATAGCCTTTAAGACAACTTAATACTAGTTTCTGGTAAACTGCTACTAAAAAATTTGTTTAAGAGTAAGTTAACTCAGAAGAAGATATGTCATACAAAACCACTACTTGGTTAGGATTTCAACAAAATACAATGATGGTATTCATTCCTGAATAAAATGAGTTGATGAAGTCAAATATAATGGCCTAACTGTACTTCCAGCCCTAAGGAGGATAAGGCATGTGGATTCAAAGTTATAATCTGGCCTAGTTTCTAAAATAAAATCAAAGGAAGCAAAGAAAATAAACTACAAAATATGAAAATGAGTAAAGTAGTAAACAGAAAAAAATTTAATTTTTTTATTGATTTTATTGTGCTATACATTTTTCTCTACTCTTCTCTCTTCTTCTCCCTCACCTTTTCCCCTTTCTTATGGTACACATGCTCCCAATTTCCTCAGGAGCTCTTGTCTTTTTCAACTTCCCATGTTGATTAGATCCATGTATGTCTCTCTTAAAGTTCTCATTGTTGTCTAGGTTCTCTGAGATTGTGAATTGTAGTCTGGTTTTATTTGCTTTATGTCTAAAAGCCACATGTATTAGTGATTACATTTGATATTTGTCTTTCTGGGTCTGGGTTACCTCACTCAATATGATGTTTTATTGATCCATCCATTTGCCTGCAAATTTCAAGGAGTCATTAATTTTTTTTTCCTGCTGTGTAGTATCCCATTGTGAAAATGTACCACATTTCCCTTATTCAGTCTTTCGTCGAGGGGCTTTTAGGTTGTTTCCAGGTTCTGGCTATGGCAAACAATGCTGCTATGAACATAGTCCAACACATATCCTTGTGGTATGATTGAGCCTCCTTTGGATATATACCCACAAGAGGTATTGATGAGTCTTGAGGAAGGTAATCCAATAAATAAAATGGGATACAGAGCTAAACTGAGAACTCTCAACAGAGGATTCTAATATGGTTGAAAAACAGTTAAGGAAGTATTCAACATCCTTAGCCATCAGAGAAATGCAAATCAAAACAACTTTGAGATTCCATCTTACACCTGTCAGAACGGCCAAGATCAAAACGCTGAGGATAACTTATGCTGGGGAGGTTTTGGGATAAAGATAACACTTCTACATTGCTGGTGGGAGTGCAAACTGGTACAGTCTCTTTGGATATCAGTATGGCAATTTCTCAGAAAATTGGAAAACAGAAAATTTAAAATTCCCCTATGCATTTAAAAGGAGTGTGGATGAGAAGGAACAAATAGTGTGAAGTTTGTGGATTTGGTTCTCTGGAAGAGAATATTGTGAATATTTAGACTCAAATAAAGTGTAAATTATACATTGACTATTATCTTAGCATGTAAAATTTAAAACTATTTTAGAATATGTTTCTTCCTAATTTGTGAATAAACAAGTGAACATGACTCTTAGCATATGTTTTATGGCGAGATAAAATCCACTTAAACCAAATTCATACTGTCATCCTGTAAATATTTACTATCACCTGCAAGCCAGTCACTTCAGTGTAATTGGAGATACAAGAGACTATTCATGCTATGTTACTGTCAGAGTAATAAATGCACAAATCTACTCTGATATAGGACAGCTATTTGCACTTGAATATATGTGTACTTCAACAGGGTATTCGGAAACCTTCTCTTGTAGGGTAGACACTTGTGCAGATACCGGGAAGAACTGATAAAATGACCAATAAGGTTCTGTGAAAAATCATTCCTGCCTGGAAAATTACAATTGAGCAATTACTGAGAAGTAAGTGTACTTGAATATCTCAGAGGAAGCATGGAACCATTGTGATATAGGTCAATGGAAGTATATGTGTGGGAGAGTTGGGACTCTGGTCTTCCCAAGGCATACAGTTGGGTGCTCTGAATTGGCTTCTGTTTATGAAGGTACTTTTCTAATTTATTAACACTTGAGCCATGTATTGAAGAATGTTTCTGCAGCAATATTGTACTCTGAAAAGTAGCAGTCCTGTGTATGTGCTGCATAGTTGGAGAAATACTTTTCCTGAAACAAAGGTGTTCATGTGAAAACACACTTTCCCTTATTTCACTCTGGCAAAGCCTGTTTTCCTTGCTAAGGTGTTATCATGTCTTTTCTACTCAATCTATGTAGTAAAACATACCTTTTTGAAAATAATTTCTTTGTTTTTATTGTCTTCTTGATTTTTTTCAATGACTGATTTACTTTGTTTTTAAGTGACAGTCACTAAACGGAATTGTTGGTGAACAGAACACATAGCTGCCTCAGAAGATCAACTATTACATACAACCGAAGAGAAGAAACATGTGGCTGTAGTTTCTTTTAGAAAACTCTGGAAAGTTTAGAAAATTCTGAAAATTACAAGGATAATCCCAAGACCAGGATTTAGGGACATCTCCTTGAGGATATGCATGAAAATATTTCTGACTGCAACCAATTATTAAGAAGAAGTATAGTTTATGTAGGCAACAGGTAGGCATAATCTAGACACTAAACTTTGAAGTCAGACCAGCACACACTAGAGAGCTGTGGGTGTGGAACAATGCACCTAAAGCTGCATGTTACACCAGGAGCTACACAGGCTAGGAGAGCTAAAAAGATCTGCTTGGTGGGACCATAAAAGCGACTAGATTGTGCTACTTCTCCAACTTTGTGACAAAATATGAGGGATTTCTTTGTATTCTCATTTTAACTTTTAAAGCATCCTCCCCGTTTGTAAGGAAAATTCTACACAAATGAAAATGGATGTTCTTGACTAAATTGTATAGTAGTTTTTATTTAAAAAAACTGATTATTATGATTCCATATTCTGTTTTGTTCTTTGGAACTTATAATCTAAAGCATTGACAGTCACTGGTGGAAAGCACCACATGAAAATAACCAGACTAATATATGCTACTAAATGTCAAATGTGGAATTATAGCTCATATTTAATCTTACTTTCTTAAAGCGAGATTCTTAAAATGACAGTGTATAATTACACTTATACTGGTACTGTTATGTCATAAAAAGAGCATATGCATTTATAGCTATGCATATCATTTTCATAGTGTGTTCAACAATGACTATGTGTATATAATACATATACACATGCATCTGGGTATATGCTCGGAACATTAAAAAGTAAAGTGAATGTATTTCACTTGATTTAAATGGTCATGCATAATGTTGTACTCTAAAAAGCAGAACCCACTAGATAGAGCAGAGCAAGTCTGGGTGGGAGGAATTGAAATGAGTCTCATTTACCTTTCACGCTTTCAGAGACATTGGAGACATCCCTCTTCTGCGGGCTGTGACTCTGGCGACCATGGTGGAGGGTCTAATGGGTTTCACTTCACCTGGATCCCTGCAGGAGCACTGCCAAGGACTCTATCTTGCCCCCCGGCCATATGTTCTAGTATGTCTCTATTGCTGTTGAAGCCAAACTCTGATGTGCTTCATAAATTTTTGGATGAACTTGCAGAATGTGAATTCAAAAATTAATGAGCATGGATTAACACTCTCCCTGGGCAGTCTTTGTTTATGTGCTTAACACATTAGACCTGTGACCCATTCCGATCATTTTCATTGCATTATTGCAAGCCTCTGATCCAGACAGGTGCAGTGCAATTGGAGAGCACATGGTAATAAATAACAGCATTGTCCTAGAAGCATTATTTAACCAGCTTAAATGTGTGGAACTCTGGAGCTAGAGATAAATGGAAACAAACCGATTTGTTTTAGGAAAAGATAAGTCCATGCAATTTTAACTTTGATATCAGATTTGGAAAATACTTTGAATGTGATTATAAAATACCAAAACTATATTTGCTACATTAAAATCATAATGCATGAAAAGAAAATTATGAAAACTAGGTGAAATATATATTTATGGGATGACTTCTTTTACACTGTGTCTAGGGTGTTGGCAGATGAGGGGGAATATACCTCATTAGGTAGATCGTGTATCAATAAACATGAACATTTCCAGTGGAGGTTTGGAAAAAAAAACCACATAACTGGAAATCCTTTCAGAGCCAAATATCTGGTTGCACTCAGATATTGCAAAAGAGGCAGAAGTAAATGTAAGAAGTGTATGAGAAATTTATATAGATCCACAATTTCACAAGCAACCTACTTTAATATGTATTTTATATGAATCTTGACAGTGATGTTTTTGAGATACCTTGGAATTTGTTGATGACTATAAAAAAAGAATAATAAAAATGCCATGAACATGCAGAGTAATGGGCAACAAAAGCATGCCCATGAGATGGAATTAAGTAAGATATGATTTGTGAGTTCATATTGTTAGACTTATTCTGTTCAACATTTTTATCAAATCATAGACAGCATAGTTGTGATAAAATACCATGGTCAAAAATAATTTATAAAACAAAAGCTTTTGTTGGCCTACAGTTTCCAGAAGGATTCTTTATAATGGTGGGGGAGAATTTCATCAGGTTTTGAGAAAGCAGAAAAAGTGAGTGAAATGTTAGTAGGGAGAGGATGAACTCCCAATCTCACCCCCAATGGCTTTCTCTAACAAGGCTCCACATCCTAAAAATTCGATCTTTTCCCCAGAGTATCACCAACAGGGGGACTAATTGTTCAAATTCATGAATCCATGAAGGAAAGTTTTTATTCAAAGGACTCTCCAGCAAGAAAGAAGAAAATGCACTGAATCAGTGTAAATATAGGCTAACTTTTAAGAAAATTTTTAAAAATTGAACTATTTTGTAGTAATGATAGAATACAAATATCTGAATAATTAATTGTTGTCTTAATTAAATCAGATTAAAAATAATTATAATAATCATTTATTTTAATGCTCCTGAGAAAAAGGTGGAAAGAAACAGTGCTGTCAGAAGATGTATCTAACATCACTATCACAATCACACACTTATGGTCAATCACTGCTCATACTCCCATGGTAGCTCTTAGCATACAAATGTGTGATTACTTTTAGAATAAATATCTTTTGCTTTTTACACCTGTATTTGTTACATGTACTTATCATGATGTGTCTTCTTGTTGAGTTTGACACCTGAAGTTGCATGACCTTTATTTTTTTTATTTTTTTTATTAACTTTTATTTATTTTTTTCCATACATTGTTTTGTTTTATTTTTTCCATTCAAGAACATAATTAAAGATAAAAAAATTTTTTTCCTTTCTTCCCCTTCTCCCGGTCCCCTCCCACTACCCCCCACCCCTCCTCCCTCCCCCTTTTTCCTTGAAAGAGGGCATGGTGCCCTGCCCTGTTGGAAGTCCAA
>PVIU01025597.1:0-23470 GCA_004026605.1 Ondatra zibethicus
AGGGGGAGTAGCAGGATGAGGGGGAGGAGCAGGATGGGGGGGAGGAGCAGGAAGAGGGGGAGGAGCAGGATGAGGAGGATGACAATGATGGAGACTTGATTACACATAAACTTCAAGCCAAATGAAATAAAAATGCAGCCCCTTTTAAATTAGGCATTCTAAAGCATCCTATTTTCTAAAGGTAGCCTGCTGGAAAATGAACACAGTCCGTAACCACTCTGTACATAATTCACACTAATTAAACATAAGACTTAATGGATTTGGACCTATGACCTTAAGTCATAAATGATGAAGTTTAAAAGTTACATTAACTTTTCCTAGTAACTAAAAATGAAAGTGGGGCTCCTTGGAAATTATCTAACACATCAAACACAAACTGAAAGCTGTGGTCACTTTAAATATTTAGCTGATAGCTTGGCTTTTTAAGAGGCTATTTACTTGACATACAAAGGAAAAGTGAATTTAGAGTCAATAGCACCAAGCTTTATTTGGGTTGAAACACTAATACACATCAGAAAATAATCTATATGCCAATTAGGTACCACCAAAAGTTGTGTGACTTGCTAGGGATACAGAGATGAAAAATAAGGGGTGCTTCTCTTACTTACTTCTAGGGGAAAAGAGGGAAGAATGGCCAACATTAGGAAGGACAGGGGTTTTGCCAGGTGTGGTAGACCATGAAGCCGTAACACATGAATGAGGCCTGAGTCATAATTATACCTTTGCAAACATAGGAAATTCAGTGGAAAGGCAAGAAGTGTGGAGCTACATAGGTGAGTAGAGGGTTAAAGAGAGTTAGTTCTTCCTTGAGTGTCAATCATTCAATAAATAGGTGAGGTCAGAACACAGACTGCAGCTTGAAGGACTTGAGACTTACGAAAAAAATAGAAATTCCTGAAGGGGTTTGAACATATTTGGCATTGTGTTAGAGAGTGTCTTCACAACAGCAAGGTAGGGACTGGGGAATGAGATCCTCAGACAGAAGGTCTGATTAGACAGAGAGCAGGGGTGCACCATAATCATCCAGGTGATACACACCTGAGAAAGGACAGCAGCGATGACAGTAGAAGAGCAGGAAGGGCATCTAAATTTGTTCTGTGAATATTTCTAAGGTTTTTGCATTAGTTGTAGGTCAGTTCCTATGAACTCCTGAAGGTGTAGTTACAAGTTAAAAATCTGTTACAAGATCATTAATGCTTCGTGGTTAGAGCACTTGGTGTTCTTCCAGAGGACCTGGGTTCAATTCCCAGCACCCTCATGGCAGCCCAGAGCTGTCTATAGTACCAGTTTCAGGGAATCTGAAACTCTCACACAGACAAACTTGCAGGCAAATCATCAAAGTACATAAAATGAACGTAAATTAAAAAAAATAATTGGTAATCAATCTACTTCAAGACCCAGTAATACCACTCTGGGCATATACACAAAAGATACTCAATCCTATCACAAGGACACTTGCTCAATTATGTTCTGCTTTAAAGATATAGCTCATCTGGAGGAGTGTTTGCCCAAAATGCATGAAGCTTTAGAATCTATCCCCTGCAACACATAAACAGGTATCAGAGCCCCCATTTGTCATCCCAGAACTCAGGAATTAAAAGCCGGGGAATCAGAAATTGAAGATCATTCTCTGCTACGTCGAGGGAAGTTGGGGCCACCCTGGGATGTGTGAAACCATGTCAAGGAAAAACAGAAAGAAGAAAGGACTGGGAGTGGGAAAGAGGAGGTAAAGTTCCCTGCTGTAATAAAACACAATACTTTCTGCGATACCCTAAAATACTAGTTTTGAAAAGAAAGACATTTTACCTTACGGTAAGTTCAGTGAACTCCACGAAGCCTTCCTAGTGTTCCTTTCCAGATAGCCAATAAAATAATCAACCTTCAGTTTACACGCAATAGTTTGCACAATCATTTTACATAGTGCGGCATCATTTGATCTTCTACAAACTGCATTTTACCAAAAGATTGAAACTTCAGCATAGAGCCTTAGGAAACGAAACATTTAAAAATGCATTTATGTTGTTTATAGCAAAGCTTCCAATTAGAGATATTATTGGATTTACTACAAGAATTTTTAAATTATCAAAAGCACGCAGCCAAAAACCTTAGCAACATTTTCCTCTCAGTGATAAGTTGAGATGCCAGTGTGCAATGAAAACCAGAGCATCTCACTGAGAGCCTCCTGCCCTCTAGCCTTCTCCTCTCCACAGATAACACCGAGAAGCTGCTTCACAGTCTGTATTGTCTCTTCTATGCATTTATTTTAAGGAGGGTCTGCAAATTCCAGAGAGCTCAGTAGTAGACATAAGGGATGGATGCAAAGGGAATTACAGATCCAGGGAAGTTATAAATAACTCTGCCTTCTGGGTCCTACCTGGAAATGAAGCCCCTCCTGTATAGATGTCGCCCTGTGCGATGCTCCTGGGATATGTATCCCCTGCTTTTCCTTCTTTCATTTCTTCACAGAAATCTCTGTGAATTGTGGACAGAGGAGGCCAGGACCACAGCATTCCAAGAAGTGAAGAAAAATAAAAAAAGAAAACCTCTGAGGAAAGAGAAGATGAGGAAAAAATGTGGAAAGCAAGACCTAGCGATGGTGAAAATATCAGGAAGGAGCACAGCCATCAGATCACACAGTCACTGGGCCTGTAGAGTTCATTATATCTAATGGACATAGGGTGGGTATCCTTCTTGATATCATATTTCTCTTGGAAAGCCTATGAAAGAGACTTCTAAAACAGCTCTCTATTTTAATTTTCTTTCATTGCAAAATATTTTCAACCTAAAATATGAACTTTGGGTGTGGGAGAACATGTTTTTACATGACAAAAATAGTCGGCTAGCACAGTATGCTGCCAGGGCATACCCTCACCCTCCAACACCACCTCCATCTCTGAACATGCTTGTGAATGCAAACCTCAAACCTCTCCTCTGCAGATGTGTCTAGTAGGCACAGATGGAAGAGACGACACGTGGACAGATAGCGATTTAGAGAGAGGAAGCAGAAGCGAGGAGAATGATTGCTGTTCTTAGACATTCTAGATAACAGAGGGAGGATTTTTGAACACCCAGTTCTGACTGAGAATACTAGTCAGTCAGAAACATAGTGCTTTTCACAATGAAAACCTGAAGGAGTAAAACATGGTAAATTTGTAAGTTAGAGAAATAACAGAAGAATACACTGACATAAAGAAAATTTCAAAGTTGTATATTTTTGTGATGATAAAGATCAAATTTAAGGGCATAGACCTTCTCTGAACTACATATCCATTATTGGAAATTTTAAGTTAAACCAATACATTTTTAATATTCATTATCTAATCTGAAAGAATAATTAAAAAGAAGCCATCCTGGTGTCTGAGGCCTGTGCCACCACCAGGGACAGACCAATTTGGGTGCCCAGAGTTGTCAGTTGGGGCCATGGTATCATCCAGACCAGGGTTGCAGTCCAGAATCATGTCTAGGTCCAGTCCCTGCCACAGTCAGGGTCTGTGTTTATATCTGTAGCTCCTGACCATCGAAGACTGCTGATGTCACAGGTCTGGGCCACCTCATGGGGCCATGGTGGTATATGAGGGTCATGATGCCACTGGGGTGGGGAAACATGCTGATCTGGGTGCCCTGTGCTACCAGATGGGACCATGGTGACAACCAGGCCCAGGCTGCTGCCTAGAGCCACACCTGTGTCCATGGTCTTATCAGAGGCAAGGTCTGGATTAACATCTGTGGCCCATGTTATCACCAAAGTCTTCATAATGCCCTGGGGTCTGGGCTGCAACCCGTGGCCATGAGAATATTTGAGGGCCATGCTGCTACCAAGGACATCCAAAATGAGTGGTGTGCACTGTCACCCGAGACCATGGTGTCATCCAGACCAGGGCTGCTACAGTGGGTCATGTCTGGGTCCGTGGTCCTGCAGTAGCCAGAGTCTGAGTTGATGTCCAGGTCTCCTGTTGTCCTTGGAGATCAAGCAGATGGCCAGAGTCTGGTCAGCCACCTTGGACCACATCTGTGTCAGAAGACTGTGCTGTACCCAGGACCATGCTGATCTGGGTGGCTGTTGCTGGTATTTGGACCCATTGGGACATCCAGGCATGGGCCACCTAGGGTCATATCTGGGTCCATGGTCCTACAGAAGCAAGGTCTGGAGTGATGTCTGTGGTTACAGTTGCCACCAAGGGCTCTGGGGTCTCTTGGGGTCTGATCAGCCACCTGGGACCATACTGACTGCCACCTGGGCCTTGGTGGTATCTAAGCCTGAATGCTATCAAGGGCCGTGTCTGGGTCAATTACACCCAAAGTCCGGATCCCCAAAACATCACCATGAGACTGTATCCCATGCAAAAGTAAACAGTCTTTATTGTGAGTTAACTTGGGTCCCTCCATCCATTCAAAGTGACAGCAGCAACAGGAACAGCATGAACAACAGGAGAGACCCCATGTGGTGCAAGGAGGGGGTTTGTATAGGGGAAGATAACAAGGGAAAGCTAGTGAGCTGATAACCCAGCTACCACACAGGCCTAGAACCAGTGAGTTATCCCACTACAACATCCACTGAATCTGAACTGTTAGAACTTGTGAAGGGGATGAACCTACAGATCCAAAACAGCAGGATCTCCATGACACAAGAAAACAGGATATATCCTAGAAGAGCCACGGTGAGAGCCCATTATTGGTGGTGGAAACCAGAGCCCTGGAGCCAGACCAAGACCTCGAGGCTATGCAAGTAAAGATGAACAGGCTAAAGGGTAAAAACTATGTGACTCAATGGGCCACACTAGAACTTCCACAAGATTCTTCTTTTTGGTGTTGTTGCGTTTGTTTTAATTTTGGTTGTAGTTTGGTTATGCTTGCTTTTTGGATTTTTCTATTAAAAATTGGTTTTGATTTGGGGGAGAGGTGGCAAGGGCAGAAGGAAAATTCGAGGAGATGGAATATAAGTGGAATGAGAATGCATGGTGTGAAATACACATCAATTAAAGGTGTGTGTGTGTATACATATATATATATATTATTTTCAAAAAGAACAAAGAATTTTAAAATTTAAATATAGTAGAGAAAAACCAGACTTTTAAAATAAGTGGAATTTTACATTTAAATCTGAACAGTGGAAGGACAAAGAGAAGACACACATACAAAAAAATTAAATAAAAACCTACAATTTATCCATTAGAACCAAAGCAAGACAAGAGAAGAAGCTCAAAAGCCCTGAAAAAATGTGGTTGATCTATGGAAATAGATGTTGTAACAGAAGGAAGCAGGCAGTTCCTCGCAGTTTAGGGAAATGTCCTCAAACGACAAGGTCAGGGGAAGGAAAGGAAACAAATCAAGGAGGGTGATTCTGGAAAACAACAGCGAGCGTGCTCAGTGATGAGTTTTCCAAAGAGGCTTCCTCCTGGAAACAGTTCCCCTGAAGTCCGCTGTCCTAGCTCACTGACTCACTAACTGCATTTCTTAACAGTCTGAGAGGAAGGGTAAATGAGTCACTGTGCGTCAGCAGTTATTAATGGGTATTTTTTAAAAAAGTGATACTAGATTTTAAAATATTAATGACCTTTACCGTTTTATAATGCCTGCTATTCCAAATTATTCTCAAAAAGTTACCAAGGCTTACAGAAAAGTTGGCTGCTTCATACCCAGCATGCACTGTGAGAAAACAAAAGTTGGCCAAAGCTTTGGCTATCTTAGGCACAATGGCAAGGAATTAAAACGTCCAAAGCTGTGTGCGTTTTGTTTTTGTAAGTCTAGGTCATAAATTAAATTTCTCCAGAAAAGAATTGCTTCCTAAAGCTGCCCCAGACAGTCTCCAGCCATCTTACTCCCAGAATTGGGCCAGGAGCTTTCCTTTACACAAATTCAAAATTTTACCTCCTAAGACTTTGACAATTGTAACAAATGTGTGCAGTCAGCTATTGTACTGATCTAACCTGACAGCAAATCTCCTTTTGCTAATAGCAAGCACTGCTTGTGGAAGGGTTTCTGATCTCTAAGTAATTACTATCTAATGACCAAGGCATTCGGTGAATATTTGAAACTGGCAATCACTGCCCAGTCCAATGCGCTAAACTCAGAACCACGCAATGTAGAGGGTAATGGTTGTGACAGATAGGATATTTCTGCCTTATGGGGCAACTTGGTCAATAAAATCCCAACTACTCAGTTCCAAAATTACATTAGCTAATGACAGTTATCAAGAAAACTGAAATTGTTTCCAATGATCATATTTTATGATTCTTAGAAGAACAGAACTTTAAGAAGAGGAACACAATCTACATTTTTCTTCATGCAGAGAAGCCTAAATATCTCAACATATAGCACATTCACTTGCAGAGGAGTTTATTTACTTGAGCAAGAAACTCAGTAGGAAGCTGATCAAGATCAGAAAACCTGACAGCACTTGGCTCACTAGGGACTTTTCCATTGCTGTCATAAAGCACCATGACCAAGGCAACATATCAAGGAGTTACTTTGATTTACAGTTCTGTAGGGCTGAGTCCATAAAACCAGGGGCCGCATGGCAGCAGGCAGGAGGCTTGGAGGGTAGAATAGGAAGCTGAGAGTTTATATCTTGAAGTCTCAAGCTTGAGAGAGAGAGAGGAGAGAGAGAGAGAGAGAGAGAGAGAGAGAGAGAGAGAGAGAGAGAGAGAGAGAGAGAGAGAGAGAGAGAGAGAGAGAGAGAGAAAGAGAGAGAGAGAGAGAGAGAGCAAACTGGAAGTAGGCAAGGCATATCTAACACCATGCACAAAACTCAAGTCCAGGTGGATAAAAGATCTCAAGATAAATCCAGATACACTGAACCTGAGAGAGAGAAAGTGGAAAATAATCTCCAATGCATTGGCCCAGGAAACAACCCCCTGAACAGAACACCGATAGCACAGGCACTAAGATCGAAATCAATGTACCTCATGAAACTGGAATGTTTCTGTAAAGCAAAGGACACAGTTAATAAGACAAAATGGTAGCCTAAAGAATGGGGAAGGATCTCCAATAATCCACATATAACAGATAGATGATTTTCAAAATATGTAAAGAACTCATGAAACTAGACATTAAAAAAACTAAACAATCCAATTAAATTGGGGTACAGATCTAAACAGAGAATTCTCAACAGAGGAATCTCAAAGAGCCAAGAAACACTTAAAGAATTGATTATCATCCTTAGCCATCAGAGAAATGCAAATCAAAATGACTCTGAGATTCCACTTTACACCTATCAGAATGGCTAAGATCAAAACCACAAGTTACAGTTCATGCTGGAGAGGATGTGGAGTAAGGGGAGCACTCCTCCATTGCTGGTGGGAGTGCAAACTTGTACAGCTGCTTTGGAAATCAGTGTGGTGATTTCTCAAAAAAACTTGGAATTAGTCTACCTCAAGACTCAGCAATACCACTCTTGGGCATATGCCCAAAAGTATGTTCAATCATACCACAAGGACACTTGCTCAGCTATGTTCATAGCATCTGTATTTGTACTATTCAGAATATGCAAACAACCTAGATGTCCGTCAACTGATGAATGGATAAAGAAGATGGAGTACATTTCCACAATGGTGTAATTCTCAGCTGTTAAAAACAATGACATCAGGGAATTTGCTGGCAAATGGACGGAATTAGAAGATGTCATCCTGAGTGGGGTAAGCCAGACCCAGAAAGACAAAAATGGTATGTACTGACCTAGGCACTCTGCGTATGTATTACAGTTGTGCAAGATGGTCCTCTTGTGGGACTTCTAACAGTGGGAGCAGGGACTGTCTCCAACTCTTTTCCTGGCGGTTGGGACCCTAGTCCTCATACTGGGTCACCTTATACAGCATTAATACATGGGGAGGTGCTTGGTCTTACTGCAACTTGATAAACCGTGTTTTGTTGATGCTCATTGGAGAACAGCCCTTTCCTAAACAGAAACAGAGGGGGAGCAGAATTGGGGAGGGTGAGAACAGAGGGGGAGGGGCTGAGAGGAGAGAGGAAGGGCAAACTGTGATTGGGATGCAAAATTAATTGATTGATTGATTGATTTTAGAAAAGCATTTGAAAGGAAAAGGACCAGTAGCTCATTATCAGCACTACAGAATGTTCTTTTCCTGGGCTAACGCAGTTACACATTTAAACCTTTGCCTTAATCACTATTAAACTTAAGCATAAGGCTTAACTGAAAAACCCTGATGATCTCTTCCTAGAGGATGTTGGCAGTCCAAGGGCAGCCTAAGAAGAACAGAAGTATTCCTGAACTCCAGCAGTCAGAATAACCATGTGGATGTCGAGGGTTCTCAGTACAGACAGAAAAACGGTGGTCATATTTATGGACAGCATGACATCTGTTACTTTTCTAGTTCAGTCTCCTATCAGTATGACAAAATACCCTGCTACGTGATACAAAAGGAGTGGTGATATAGAACAAACTAGTCAGAGTGCTGGCATTTGACAGAAGACCCTTGAAAAGTAAAAAAAAAAAAAAAACTAGTATAATACTTTTCCATCAGGAACGAACCTACACTTGGTGGGACAGTGTAATCAGGAACAAAGCTGCACTTGGTTGGATTGCTTGTGTGAGGGGCAGTGGACAATATTGCCAGACAAAACCCAAGCATGGAGTGGAGATGGCCAGGAAGCCCTACCCCTAGCTGAGGAGCTATTGGCCACTGAAGACTGCTAGAAAAGGGACTGTCACCATTCCAGGAAATGGGCCTACAGGCCATACTGACAGCACAGAGTGGGCTCCGTGTGGTAGGGCGGGAAGAACACAGGAAAGTGTGAGGAAACCATGGCAGCAGAGATAAGTTCAGAATTAGTGGGGCAGAAATAAAAATTGGGCTTGGTCAAAACATATTATATGCATGTATAAAATTCTCAATCAGTAAAAAAATAAAATTAAGAAATAACAAAAATGTATTTCATTTAAGTTTCAAAAACACAGTAACCTTAGTTTAAAAATATGTGAGTAAATGTTATCTTTCACTGAGCATGTTTTTATCTTTTGTAAATTTTTTATTTTTCTGGGTTTTTTTTTCTTATTTTTACATCACAGGTCTTTGGGTATATATTATGGCTTCCAGTTTTGTGTTTTTATGGGATTCCTGAGTGTGCAAACAAGTGGGTTTCTGCTGTTTATATCTGTTTCTTGTGCCTCTTCTTGGGCTCTTTTACTTTTGTTTGTTTGTTTTGTCCTATACACAGTGTGTTTGGTATATTGTATTATCTTCAAATTATTAATATTTTTCCTAATGAGAGATAGAAATGGAGTCGATTCTGATGAGAGGTGAGGTGGGAGTAATTGGAAGGAGTAGAGGGAGGTGAAAGTATATCATTAAATATTATGTGAAAAAAGTCTGGTATTTTTCCAGAGGAAGAGAAAACTTTACTCACTACTGGTGGGATAGCAAACTCATATAGCCATGTGGAAATCAGTACGGAAATTTCTCAAACTAAAAGCTTGACAACTGCATATTATTCTTGAGTATATATCCAAAGGAAATCTAAGTTCCTATACCAAAGAGATATTTGCCATCCACACTCTTCCCTGTACATTTCAAAACAACCAGGAAATGAAACAAGCCTATAGCTCCATCAACAGGTAAATATATTTTAAAGTATTGTATAGATACATCACTAAATTTTATTCAGCTAGAAAGAAAAGATTACTTAGCTTGCAGGAAAATGTGTGCAGCTGGACAACATTGTGTTAGGCATTGGTGTAGTTTGCTTTCTATTGCTGTGATCAAGATTGCAACCAAGAGCAACTTGGGGAGGAGAAGGCTTATTTCATAATACAGTTTATAATACAGCAAGAAGGGAATTCAGGGCAGAATGCAAGGCTGGAGTCTAGAGGCAGAATCTGAAGTAGAGGCTGTGAACAAATGACTCTTATTGACTTGCTCTTCATGGCTTGTTCAGCTTGCTTTCTGATATTACCCAGGACTATCTGCCTAGGAGTGCAATTCAACCATTAATCAAGAAAATTCCCTACAGACCAATCTGATGGAGACATTTTTTTCAACTGAGATCCCCCTTTAAAGATTATTCTAAGCTGTATCAAATAGGCAAAAAAAAAATCTACCAGCACAATTAATCCTTCATCAACATGACACACAAATATATCAATACCTAAATAGCTTTCTTTTCATGTTTATTCACAGGATCTTATTTCAATATCACAATATAGAATATAGTATAACTTTTCGTTTTATGTTAAGGGCTGTTTTCTTTCATTGAAAATAGTTTTTTCTCACATAATATATCTGACTATGGTTGCCCCTCTTTCTGTTCCTCCCCACTCCCTTCCTATCCAGATCCAACCCCTTTCAGTCTCTCATCTGCTGTAGGAAGAAGTTTCTCTGATGATGTCTGAGCAAGGCACTGATCTATGGGTATAGCCAAACGTCATTAGGAGTCATTTTATTGCTCTCTTCTTTTAGTAGAACAGTCTTTCACTCAGTCTTTTAAAAAGTTAATAAAGCAAAGCAGCAGTGTAGCTCATCTGACAATTATTCCTGGTGTACATAATAAAAATGTTTCTCACATTCTTACAACAGTTTGAGGCTAAGCCAGCCAGTGATGAAAGGACTTGCTGTACCACATACTCAAGGATGTGAGGCCTTCCATTGGAAAAAAAAAAAAAGGTTAGCCTATGAGAGAACAGTCTCAAAGAAAACTGACTGTTCTTCCTCCAGAAACCATCAAGTATCAATGTCAATAGCTCCTCAGCTAGGGATGGGAGTTCATAGGCACCTTCCCTCCCTCTCCATTACCAAATGTTGAGTGTCTTACTTTAATGCCATTGTTACACAGGCAACCAAAGCTGCTGCGTTATAAGTGCGGTCATATCCAGAAGATATGATTTCACATCTGTCCTCCCAGATATCCAACTCTTACCATCTTCCATGTCCCCTTCTCTAATGGTTTGTGAGCCTTAGGAAGAAACTATGGGATAGATATCTCACTGTGGCAGAAAAATCCACAGTGAGTTCTTTTCTGGACTTAGATCAGCTGTGAGCTTCTATGTTGACTGACATCCACTGCACATAGAAATTTCTCTGAGGAGTCTAAAAGCTGCATTAATCTCTGGGCATGGAGATAAGAATTTGGAGGGCAGTTTCACACTGTGCCCATTTAGCAAAATAATAGTGGTAACCCTGGAGCCAATGAGATCTCCAACCATGTGTTTTACCAGATTATAGGACCAGGCATGTTTGTCCCATGGAGCAATCCTTAAATCCAATACTTTTACTACCCTAACAGTCATGGCACTATTGTACTCATGGGCATATCTTGACTTTTCATTATTATAGGTCACAGGATTTATAACTGGAAAAGACTGTTCTTGAATTTTATTTTCTTTCACCAGTCTGAATAGCACTTTCTGGTGGCATAAGAGTTATCTAGCAGGGAGAATATATCCTAATTAGTACCAAATTGATTTTTTTCATGTCCAGTGACCAAAGAGTGTGGTGTCTTCAGCAATGGGATCTCGCTATCAACTTTTCTGGTTTGCAAGCCTATGTCACATTGGAAAGCTTTTGAGACACCTTGATCAACAATTAAAAGGAAGGTATCCCACACCTGGCATTGAGATTTTTATTTGAGCACTCATGGCTCCTGGGAGAAGCAGTGGTTTTTTTCATTGTTTTGTTGTTGTTTTGGTGTGGTGTGGTGTGGTGTGTGTGTGCGTGCGTGCGTGCGCGCGTGCGTGCGTGTGTGTGTGTGTGTGTGTGTGTGCGTGCGTGCACGTAAAATAGTAGGTTTCCATATGGTGTTTTCAACCATCCTTAGAGTTAGTTATTTCTCCCCCTACTGCCCCCTTCAAACTATGCTTCCACAACCTCTCTCCCCAACAGGGCAGGAAAGATGGCTCAGCTAAGAGGAGGTAATGGCCTTGCAGATGATCTGAGTTCAGTAGCTATCACTAATGTCAAAAATGTCAAAATTTCAAAGTTACCTGTAACCCAAACTCCAGGAGTATCTGACACCTCTGGCCACCTTGGACACCTACACGCATGGAGACAAACAAAGTCATAAAAAAAATAGATCTTTTTAAAAATATTATCTCCTCCCATCCCTCTACCAAAAATTTTAATGAGACTAATAAATGAGCAAATTTAAAGGATACAAAAGCAACATAGAAAACCAATAATATTTCTAAACTCCAAAAGTAATGTGAGAAATAAAACAATCTCAAGTTTAAAAGCTATGAAAAAGTAAATGAATACGTTAAATTATTTTTAATTTGAAATTAATTTAATAAAAAATGAGTTTTCTAGAAATGCTATAAAACATTAATGAAAGAAATTGAAGGTAACATGAAACATAAAGAGTTCATGCTCACAGACTAGAAGAATTAATAGCTCTAAGATAACCACCATACTTAAAGCCAACTATCACTTCAATATAATCCCTAACAAGCAGCGAGACTCTAATCAAAGAACTAGAAAAATACTCCTGAAGTTCCTATGGACCACAGATGACCTTCATAGCCAAAGCAATCCTAACCAGAAGAACAAAGCTAAAAGTATCCAAACTATATTTCCTAACACAATATATAGTTATGGGACAAAATAGTCATATAAAAAATAATGGGATAATAGCATACGTGATATGGACAAGAGAATAAAGAGCATATATTGAGGAATAATCACTTCAATAAATAGTGATGGGAAACCTGAATGTCTATATGCAAAAGACATTCTAGAAACCATCTTACACCACATAGAAAAATCAACACAAAAATGTAGCCAACATATTTTCTGACTTTGGTATGAGTAAGGATTTTTTATAAGAATTCTAAGACACAGGCAAAAAATAAAATAAAAATAGATGAGTATATTGGAATGAAAATGTGTTACACAGTAAAGGGAACAACCATGAAGAGGCAGCATACAGAATGCAGAAAATACTATGGAAGTAATATTGAATCAGTGATTACTGTTCAGAGTCTAGGGATCTCAAAAAGTAAAAATAAAAACAAAAAGGCAAATATCCAAAAAATTTACAAGAAAGCATATAAATGATCATCAGGTTTATGGAAAATTTTAATATAACTATGCAATAAAAAACTTAATCAAAATCATAATGAGATTTTAATTAACCCAATTAGATTCTAATGCCTATTCTGAGAAAGGCAATTATATCAAATGTTGGGGTGTATGTGGGAAAGTTATCATGTATAATTGGTAGATGAATAAGTTAATATAGCACTTCTGGAAAACAATGTGTAAGTCATTCAAAAGATAAAAAATGGTATACACAAAGGACTCTAGATATCCTACAGAGATATTTGCTCATCCATGTTTACTGCTGCTCCATTCATAATAGCCAGAATTTGGAGAGAGCTTAGATTCCCATGAACTGATAAATGGATAAAGACATGATAATAGTCTTGATCTTTCTGTGTGTAGGTCCATCTACTGGAGCATGGGTCTCATTTTTGGAACTACAAAATGTAATTTAATAGAAGAGTATAAAATAAAGTCCAAGCAGTAGGGGAAGAGCGTGGGATGAAGGGCTGGAGAGAGACCGATCAATAAGTACAAAAGTATGGTTACATAGAATGAAAAGAGCGGAGTCCTGTTGGAAAGTAAGATGACTAGCACTATCCATGCTATGTGTGCATTGCAATGTATCTACTAGCTTGTGTTGTTTCCCCTACAATCAAAGGACAAACGCTTAAGGTGATGCATATGCTAAACCCTGATATGATTGTTTCAAGTTGAATACATGCGTCAAAGCATGATACTGTGCCAACATGCATGTAGGATCGTTATACATGGATGAAGTACAAAACCTTGGGGTTGGAGAGTTTGTTTCCCAGCATCCACATCAGGTGACTCCAACCATCTCTAAATACATCTCTAGGAAATCTGACCCTTCTACTGGCCTCTGCAGGCAATTGCGCATGCACGCGCACACACACACACATATACACGCACACACGCATACACACACCATACATGCACACACACACATACACACATCATACACACACGCACATACACACACCATACACACACACACTGTTAATTTATTTGATGATACTTTTGTAAAACTGCTCACGTGAACTCTCTCTCATCCAGTAAAAATACAAGGCCTCTGATTCCAAATGAAATCACTACACTGTATAACATGCAATCAGGATTCATTCTGCTTGCCATACAATTTCATTCAACTTTTAGAAGATATTGTCTATTAAATAATTCATATCCTGAACACAAAGCTCTTCTTGGCGAATTTATTTCAGAATTTTAAATTGGAGAAAATATCCCCTAATGAACTGAATGTTTCTTCTGGTTCAATAATGAGGCTCATTTTTCTTTTTGCTCCAGTTGCCAGAAATTTCACAACTTAACCTGAAGAACAATCACAAAAAATATTATGCTAACCTCATGACAACAGTAGCTGTGCCTTCCATTGTTCATGGGTTTGATGCTCCCTATCAGTCTAAACTTTATTGATGGAGAGAGAATGAGTTACATGTAATACCTCACCGCTTTTGAAATAAATTATTAATATATAAGATTACTTGTGAAGCCATGCCCAGTGGGCATAAACATCTCATTTCATTTATAATAATTCTTGGGTAGAATGTGAGGATTTTTTTAAAGGTGTCATTTGGTCTTGATTTGACTGTTAATGCTTTTCCAAATGTTTTAGGTTTGAGAAAACATCCATTCCTCTACCCTAAGAGGGCTGAAACTCAATATCATTATTCCAAGTCACTAGTGCAGCTGATTAACAACAGAACAAGACATTTACATAGAAAAAAGATGAATTCCTGCTAAGGAAAAAAATGGATTATTTGCATCAAAGTGAGACAACCTCCAAATACTTGTTTCTAAAATAATTAATTGGAAGAACTGGTCAGAAACAATTAATGAAGAAAGTGGTTATCATTTGAGAAAAAACAAGGACAAGAAGGGAAAATGGGAGTGATTGAAAGGCTGAAGTGATGTAATTACATTATAATCTCAAAAATAGAGAACATAATTTTTAAAGATAAAAAGCAAAATAAAAATGAAAACCTATTGCTTATGTCTATGAAGAGCTTTTCCTAGCATAATCAGCATGGAAGTAAACTGAAGGGTACATCCTTGATTTGTGGCCCTATAGCGATTTTGTGACTATTAACTATATTGTGATAGTATAAGTAATGAATTCAAACCATGTGAGTCAGCTGTTCTATTCTAACTCTGTATGTGCCTATTAGAGAAAATATTCAGGTTTGCAGTTTTTGCCTCTAAAATGTGAAACAGATAGCTATGCACTAAACAAAGTCATACACATGCTTTAGTTTATGTCCCTCTGTCCTGCTTCTGAAAAAAATACCAGCAACATGTACATGTAAGCTGGGAAAGTCAACCTCATTTTCACACTTGGTTTCATTTTTCTGTTTCTTGTATGGGATGACATGCAATAAAGACATTTGGAAACATGATATGGAAATCTGCTATCAAAACTTTATAAAATACATACAAATGCACGAATAAAAAGAGTTTATGGAGCCACCCTGAAATAAAGCAACAATGTCCTTACTGAACACCATAGGTTAATAAAACAAATATGTCCAGTGCAAACCCAGAGCAGGAAAGGATTGTCTGTTTTGATGTTATTGGCAAGTGAGCCCCCATAGAACCCCCAGTAATTGGAAACTTTTGTCAATGCTTCTTGGCATCCTATACAACTGATCTGACATGGAGATTATATATATATAAAATGTGTTAACTATATTCCAGTCTGGTAAGCGGTTGAAACAAATAGTACTTTCATCTAGACAAAATCTTTACTCCATTGAAGTACTAAGAGTCACACATGTACTCAACAAAGTAAGAAATATGTGAATATAAACAAGTATATATTACAAAATAAAGAAATGGTTTTAAGAGTATATCAGGGGATTTCAAAAACTTTAGATAAGTTTACTCAAGAGAGCAGTGCTCAGACTGGAGGAGAAAAGAACGAAGGAAGCATATTAAACAAATACTCCAGAGATATAAAACATCATATTCAGAGAAACTAGAACCACATAGCCAAGAGATGTGGGATGGGCAGAACGGCATGAACCTCTTGGTAATCTACTTGAGGCAAATGTGTCAAGAGGGCAGAAAGCAAATGCTGGTGGAGTGTGAGTCAGCTGAAGCAACACTATGTAGGCCATGCTAAGTCTTTATTCTCATAGCAGCTGAAGCCATTAGGGTTTGCTTGCTTGCTTGCTTGCTTGCTTGCTTGCTTGCTTGCTTGCTTGCTTGCTTGCTGGCTGGCTGGCTGGTTGGCTGGATGGATGGCTTGCTTGATTGCTTGCTTGCTTGCTTGCTTTAAGAAATAATTACTCTAAATGATAATCCTCGGGTTAGGAATATATGGATATATTACAAGGCTGGCAGTGAGCAGAACAGATGCAGAAAGACCAGAAAAGAGATTCCAGTGGTCCAGACAAGAAATAAGTTTCTTGATCAAACAATAGCTCACACAAGGGAATGCATGTGCTTAACATATCTTTCATAATCCTCACAACAAAGTGAATTAGAGATTTCAGTATCTTTAAAGAAGTAGAAAGCATGTATAATGTTACTTGCATGTATGTTAAAAGTCTGTCACCACTACTGCAGCCCTAACCGTCATAATACTGCTTTACTTTGTTTCTGTGTGATGTTCTCAGAAAGGTACTACAGCAATGTGAAGGGTTCTTCAAGGCTGACTCATGGGATGGGCCATGGTGGCATACAACTTTAACCCCAGCACTTAGACAGGTGTCAGATCCCTGTGAGTTTGAGGCAGCCAGGTCTACATAGCAAGTTCTAGGATCATCAGGACTACACAGTGACACTCTGTCTCAACAGAAAAAGGAAAAAAAAACAAGGCAGATATACTGATTAGAGAGTCATGATAACAAGACATGGTAGTTCACACCTTTAATCCAAGCACTCAAGAGGCAGAAGCAGGCAGTCTCCCTGAATTTGAAGCCAGCCTGGTGTGTGTGTGTGTGTGTGTGTGTGTGTGTGTGTGTGTGTGTGTGTGTGTGTGTGTGTTTGTGTACTATATAGTATATGTGTGTATATAACATACATATATATACTATATATAGGCTGACTTCAAATATATATATATATATATTTGAAAAATGTATATAGAGAGAGTTCCCAGAGAGCTAAGTCTATATAATGAGACTCTGACTATAGATAGATAGATAGATAGATAGATAGATAGATAGATAGATAGATAGATAGATTGATAGATAGATGCACCACCTTATGATTGTGGAGGATTGGAATGTTGTTGATCAAGAGTTTTCAGATATCTGTTTAAAGAGCTCATCAGAAATGGTCTTCTAAGCTGCCTCTCATGTGCTTTTTCATTCTTCTTGTTTTCTTTCCCACTTGCATTCCCAGCACCTAATACAGTAAGCACAGTGTAAGTGCTCAACAAATCCCTACCTCCAAATAAGGAACTGTTTAACAGATGATTCAGCTTGGTCTGAGGCACCTACTTTGCTCTTAGGTTTCTGCACATACTCCATTATTCCCCGAGGCATTAATTAAATGAAGTCCAAGAGCATCTTAACAAATGAGATGCATACCTGGTCTCCCTAAAACTAACTACTGCTAACGACTCCCAGGACATGAACCCTGACTTACAAGTTCTTCAGGCTTTTGTTGTGTGATATTCACCAGAGAAGAGTACTTAGATGGGTTTAAGCCAAGAGGAAGTCTTTATTAGTTGGTTGGCAACTACATGGAATACCCAGGATCCCAGTATACCACTGAGCCTTTCTCAAGGTAAGCTTTAAGCACCAAAACCACATCCTGAGTTGACTTACTTCAGCAACAAGAATAATTAGCCAGAAACAGAACTACAAAAGTAAAAAAGCAAGGTTAGTACATTTAAAGACATTTTCAGAACTATGGACTTTGGTGGATTAGGGCTTTGTTTTCATTTTAGCAGGTGGTGTTGTTTATGTGATGAGTTTTATGGCCTCAATGGTACTTCCATCTTGGAGTCAGTTGTACTAAGATCTGGGGGCCTTTATGCCTTGACTGCTCCTTTTACCTGATTATCCCAGCCCTGCCTCATGGCCCCATCTCATCTCTCACATCTTACCTCAAATATTACCCCATACAATAGGCCTTTTTTGACTTTAAACTTGGGATAAGGCCACTGTAATAGTGTTTCAACAACTTACATCTGGAAATGTGGCAGAATTAAAAAGACGTGAAAGATTAAGAGGAAATAAGAAGAAAAGGAACTCTGTCAGGCTGCCATTTAGTTCATGTTTCCTGCTGTCTGAGAGTCAAGAAACTTCAACATAATCAATAAAGTCAAGAGTGCCTATGAAGATCATATTCATTTTCCTAAAGATACGCCACACAGGGATACGAGAAACAACAAAACTGCTTACTAAGGATCAGAACACTTGTAACCTTGAGCCTTGATATATCAGCACTCCTTTCTGATTCCTTAATCTGAATAATATATCACCAAACTACTTCAAAATCCACTTAGAAAAATGAAATTCTTTATGAAAAATAAGAAAAATGGATCATCTATTTTCACCTAAGTTTTAAACTTTAAGTAAGTTTTTGCTTAATTTTTAAGTCTTGTGACATATTATATCCTATAAACACTAAAGTTAGAAAAACAGAATCACATATTTGGCCATTGTAAAGACCCTGAAGTATGCCTCTCAAGAGTCAAACCCATGTCTTAGATCTCTATTGTCCTTAAGTGTCTTTCTCTTTCTCTAAACACACATGCTTACGTCTAAAGCTTGTACCATTGTGATGACTAATACTGGTTGTCAACTTGACTACATCTGTACTAAACTAAAACCCAAGCAGCTGGGCACACCAATGTAGAATTTTTCTTTATTGAATCATTTTAAGTGGAAAGACCCGCCCTAAATCTGGATCATTTGAGGTTGGAAGACCCACCTTACTTCTGGTGGAAGACTGTAATAAAGGGAATGGAAGAAGGGAGCCTTTGCTTTTTGCCTGTTTGCTCTCACTGGAAAGTTCAATCCTGCTGCTGAGGCATTCCTTTACTGCCAATAGAGCCTTTTACTTCACAATTCTGACATACACTAAAGACCAGCTAAGACCGAACAACTATGAGACTGTTGGCCTTGTCACCCTCCAAGGGACAGGTCACTGCTGGACTACAGTCTATAGCCACTCTAATAAACCCCCCTTTGAGATAGTTAGATTCCTTCAGTCAGTTCTGTTCCCCTAGAGAACCCTAAGTAACCCAACTCTATTACCTCTACCTAATAAACTTGATAACTTTGTTTCACTCTGTTTATCTTGGAACTCTTAGCATAGTCAAGGATCCAGCTTTACTTAAGCGGAAGTTCCCTAAGGGATGGGTAGAAGCTCCTACAGTTACTGGTGGCATTACCAAGCTGTCTCTCTGACAGCTAGACTTGCCTAGAGGCCATGCTTAAAGACTTACGTAGGCCACCTCTCCAGAGATTCTCATTGTGCAGTTATGAAGGAGCCCATTGTATGGTTAGGCCTAACAAACTTAGACATTGAGAATCACTATCTTAAATCATATATTTTATCATATATTATATACTAATATAATTTAGTGTTTCTCATATTTTGTTGTAATTAAATATTTAATATCACGTATGCCCAGTGAAAAGATAATTTTACTATGTACCTAAATTATTAAATAAAGTAAGAGTATCTTTATTTCCAGATGACATGTCACTATACATAAGTGACCCTAAAAATTCCATCAAGGAATTTCTACAGCTGATAAATATTTTCAGCCAAGTAGCTGGTTACAAAATTAACTTACAAAAATCAGCAGCCCTCTTATATTCAAATAATAGAAGGGCTGAGAAAATATCAGGGAAACAACACCATTCGCAATAGCAACAAACAATATAAAATATATTTGGGTAACTCTAACCAAGCAAATGAAAGACTTGTATAATAAAAACTTCAAGTCTTTAAAGAGAGAAATTGAAGAAGACATCAAGAATATGAAAAATCTCTCATACTCATGAGTAGGTAGGATTAACATAGTAAAAGTGGCCATCTTACCAAAAGATATCTACAGTTTCAAAGCAATCTGCATCACAATTCCAACACAATTCTTTACAGACAATGAAAAGACAATTTTCAACTTTATATGGAAAACCAAATACACCCAAAATAGATAAATCAATCCTGACCAATGAAAAAAAGAATTTCTTGGATGTCCCACCATCCCCTATTTCAAGTACTACAGAGCTATAGTAATAAAAAGTAGCATGATATTGACATAAGAGCAAGCACATTGTTCAATGGAATCAAATTGAAGATCCAGACATAAAACACACACACCTATGGACACCGAGTTTGTTTTGGTTTTGGTTTGGTTTGGTTTTTTTCATTAAGAAGCCAGAAAAACACACTGGAAAAAAAAGACCCCATCTTCAAAAAATGGTGCTAGTTAAACTGATGTCTGTATTAGAAGAATGCAAATACATCCATAAACACTGATCTCCTGCACAAAACTCAAATTCAAATGATCAAAGACATCAACATAAACCCAGATATGCTGTACCTAACATATGAGAAAGTAGAGAAGAGCATGGAATTCACTGGCACAGAAGACTTTCCTAACAGAATACTAATAGAGCAGGCACTAAGATCAGCAATTAATAAATGGAACTTCATTTTGGGGTCGAAGAGTAATCTAACTCTGGAGAAACTCCCAGGAATTCCACAAGGATGACACCAGCAAAGATTCCTAGCAATAGTAGAGAGGGTGCCCGAACTGGCCTTCTCCTGTAATCAGACTGGTGACTGCCCTAATTGTCATCAGAGTCTTCATCCAGTAACTGATGAAATGAGATACAAAGATCCAAAGCCAAGCACTGGGCCGAGCTCCAGTAGTCCTGTTGAAGAGAGGAAGGAGGATATGTACAAACCAGGGGAGTCAAGGTCATGACAGGGGAACCCACAGAGACAGCTGACCAGAGCTTGTGGGAGCTCAAGGACTCTGAACCTACAGCTAGGAAGTCTCCATGGGACTGACTAGGCCCTCTGCATGTCTGTAACAGCTGTGTAGCTTGGTCTGTTTGTGGGACTCCTAGTAGTGGGGTGTGGAGGTGGGGTGAAGGGAGCAAGAGAAGGGGAGGGAGGGGAGACTTTGGATGGTATGTAGAGTAAATGAAAACATTAAATAAAAAAGAGAAACAGAAATAGACAGAAGAAAGGATATTTTACGTTTATGCAGTCTGGATTTTTTTCATGCTCAAAATGCTTGCCTTGATATTAGAAGAAACTCATTTATCATCAGCCCTCTCTCTATAAAATACCAAGCAACTTTTTCCTGGCAATTGTAAAGTTGAAGAGTTCTCATATGTAACCTGCATTAGAAGGCAGAAAAGTTAGATACACTTTAAAAAGACATTACTCATCAAGATGTGTCCAATTCCAAGGTCAGGTAACTAGAGCTTTCTGCTTTTGAACAAACTTGAGATATTTTCTCCCCAGCATTGAAGACTAAACATTTCTCCTAAGCAGAGAGTTTATGTGTAAATTAAGCTCCAGGGAAAAGGATCCCTTATGTAAAACAAAGACTAATATCTGTGCCATCACAGAGTTAATAAAAATTGAACTAAAGAGGAATGTCCTGGAAGACTCAAAAGTATTCTCTATGGAACATCATCAGAAATATGTTTATAAACCACCCCGGTTTAGGGAGCAATTGCACAGCAAAGGTAACAAAATTAAAATATTGTAAAGTGCATGTGAAAATAGATCATTTGGCTTGAGCTTTGCCATTATAAAGATTAAATAATATTCCTTTAACCAGAGATGTTTTCAAATAAATAATTAATTTTTTTAAAATGACACCATGAAATTTGCAGAAAAAAAAATGGATGCAACTAGAAAAGAATAGTCCTGAGCAAGGTGATCAAGACCCAGAAAGACAAATAGGGTATGTAGCCACTTATAAGTGGATACTGGTCATTAGATAAATGATAACCAAGCTAAAGTCCACAGACCCAGAGAGACTAGGTAAAGAGGAAG
This sequence comes from Ondatra zibethicus, assembly GCA_004026605.1. Classification (NCBI taxonomy): domain Eukaryota; kingdom Metazoa; phylum Chordata; class Mammalia; order Rodentia; family Cricetidae; genus Ondatra; species Ondatra zibethicus. The sequence continues at coordinate 22,011 of PVIU01025597.1, forward strand.
AGTCTGAAGAGGAACACAGGGATCTTCCTGGTAGGGGGATTTTATGGCAGATTGGGGACAGACAGGGATGGAGTCAGGAGTATCACATTGGGAGTGAGATGGAATTGAGGAAGAGAGTGAAGGGAGAGACGGCTGGAATCGGGTGGGATGTTGAGGGGTGGAAACCGAGCACAGGGGAAACTTACTGCAATATATGTTGCGACAATGGTAGAAGAGAACTTGTTGGAGCAGCCAGCTGTCTTATTTAGGGTTTCTGTTGCTGTGAAGAGACACCATGACCACAGCAACTCTTCTTATAAAGGAAAAACATTTATTTGGGGTGGCTTATATTGTCAGAGGTTTAATCCATTATGATCATGGTGGTGTGCAGGCAGACATGGTCCTGAAGATGGAGCTGAGATTCCTATATCTTGACTCACAAGCAACAGGAGGTGGTCTGTCTCACTGTGAGTAGCTTGAGCATAGGAGACCTCAAAGCCCATGCACACAGTGACACACTTCCTCCAAGAATGCCACACCTGTTGGGTTGCCATGCCCAACTTCTATATGACAATTTTTTCTTCATCTTATTATATTTTATTTTGTCATGTTTGGTTGTTATCTCTTAGAAACCTATTCTTTTCTAATGAGAGACTAAAAAGGAGTGGATCCAGAGGAAAGGGAGGTGGGAAGAAACTTGCGTGAGAAGGAGGGAAAAATATAATTAGGTTATATTGCATGAGAAAATAATCTATTTTCAATAAAAGAAAGAAATGGAAAAAATAAGTAGTCTTGTATGTGTTTTCAGAGCTGACCATTAGGTATAGGATAACCACTGCTGTGCTCTCTCCCTGGGGAGGAACATTTCGCCCCCGCTCAGCATTCCTTAGTTTACTATACTTCTTTGTGAAGGGTTGAGCCTCATGGGCTCTCTCCTGTACTGTTACCATGTCTGTTGTAGCTATCTTTGCTCAGCTTGTGTGAGAGTTTATTGGTGTAGCTTCTGGCATTCCTAGGAGACAAAATCTCATAGCACACTTCCTATTCCTCTGACTCTTTAAGCCTGTCAGCCCCTCTTCTAAAATGATACCTGAGCCTTAGGTTTAGGACTTGTGTTATATCCGTTGGGACGGAGCAACACATGATGTCTTGTTTTATGAATTTTGACCAGTTGTGGTTTTTTGGAATGGTCTCAGTCTGAGAAGTCCTTAATGAAGGGAGAGGACTATACCTATCTCTGGATGTAAAGACAAGTATTTGGAGTGTAATTGAAAGAATGTGCTGGTTTGGTAAAGTGGCAGCTGTGGAGTCTACTCCAAGATCTGTGACCTCACTAGCCCTGAGTAGTTGGTTATGTTTGCAGAACCAGGCATAGTTTCCTTGTGTTGAGTGGATATTAAGTATCACATTGGAGAATGGTTGGCTACCCCTAAAATGTGCCACTGCTGCACTCTGAGGGTCACATGCCACGCGAGGTGTGG
>PVIU01025598.1:0-23461 GCA_004026605.1 Ondatra zibethicus
CCTCCCTCCTTCCCTCCCTTCCTCCCTTCCTTATTTATCTATTTATTTTTCATACCAGTACTATTTAATTTTACCCTAGGTCCCTGAGCTAGTCTCAGGTCCTTGGTCATCCAAGCAGGTATGGGTTATATCTTATGGAATGGGCCTTAAGTCAAATCAGTTATTGGTTAGTTATTCTCATTTCTTCTCATATAATTTTCTTACAAAAGGAAAAGGTAAAAAAATTTGAAAGGAAGATATAAAATGGTATCCAATTTTCAGAGACTTAATTTTCATTTTTAAAAAATCAAAGGTTTGTATAGATACCTTTTTTAGCAGATAAACAAAACCTAACTTTTGTTTTATATGCTTCTTTTTTTTTTATCTTTTTGAGATAGAATCTCACCATATAGCTTTGGCTTGTAGACAAGGATGGCCTAGAACTCAAAGATTTCTGCCTGCCTCTGCTTCCTGAGTGCTAGGACTAATGCCATCCATGTGACACTACTCCTGGCTTCATTTTACAATCTTACAGACTATAAAGTGAACACTAATTCTGCTTAATATACTAGCAATGAAAAGTCAGAGATGGAAGACATAAAACATATAAAACAAAAAAGTCATGAAACACTTATGTTGAAATCTAACCAATTGCTGTCTCTGCTTTGAAGCACTAGAAAAAGAGCTCATGGAATGAAAGAATCAATATTAATGAGAATGAACTTGTTTCCTGAGTAACCTATCTTGTTAGGAAAGCTTCAATATTTTATAGTTACTAAGCTGATCCTAAAATTTATATGAAATATACATTAATTATAACATCCAAAACAATTTTACAAATAAAGAGTAAAGTAGGATGACAGAGTATCTGATTTCAGGGTTTGCTGAATTAATTGTCAGGACTTGCAATGTAAAGGTAGACATATGGCTTCCTGGCACAGAATGAAGAAATAAGAGATAGAGGCAAAATTTCTAAATATTTCCAGATGAATAGCTGAGTTTTAAATGACACTCAACTTAGATATCAGAGGAATGAAAATAAAATCTATTTATAGAATACTGATTGAAAGTACCCATGCATGAGTTATTCCTCTTACAAGTTTACATTGATTCAACTCCATGAACACTTTATATATCTGTAGCTTTTGTTTTTTGTCTTGGCTCTTATTTTAGTTTTATAACATTAAACTAATTAACTTAACTATTTAATCAGTTAAAAACCATTTAATTTAAAACCATTAACCACTGACTCAATTACTCAGTGTCTTTTTTGTTTAATCATATTTGTTAGGACTCCATGGACACTGATGATTTAGAGATGGCATGTGAGCTAGTTTATACTTTATCATGTTATAAAGGCAAACATATTTAAAAAGATAATCATATTATAATATATAAATGCTTATTGCAAATATTATAGACCCAAGTGGAAAGTTTGAATATATACAAAATAGAAAAATGAAAATAAGTAATCATATTTCCACCCATCCATCTTTAGTAGTCACTGAAATCACCTACACATTCTTTTCAGATTTTCTTATTGGTATTTTTAATATTTACTTTTGCATATAAATTTTTGGTAGTGATGGTTAAATCCAGGCAAACATTCTACTCTTGAGTATTACCTTCATTTAAAAAACAATTTTAAAAAATTGAGACAGTGTTTATGTTTGCATGCCACTTTTAGTGCTCCAAGTGCTGAGCTACAGGTAGGTATCACTATATATGGTGATGCTTTTACTGTTTTTGGTACAGTAACTTGGGTGTAGGGACAAAATAAAGGTGTTGCTTGATTGTATGCATTGATTAGCTCCTTACCAACTGATGAACCTCGTATATGGAGAATAAGTAATACTAGTTCTCTTACGGCATATTTTGAAGTAGTCTCAGATTCAGTTGGATAATGAAAAAGAGAGCTTCTAGGAAGTTACAGACATCAAATAGTTTATTCAGTTCTTCTTCTCAAGCATAATTAGTACTTTTCTTTGTGTCATATTTTGTGGAATGCATTTAACATGTTTGCTTACGCAAACATGTTTGCCCCGCTAATTAAAATTAATTTTATTTAAATATATTAAGATACTTTAAATAATTAAAGCTAATTTTAATTATACATTTTATAATTATATAAATAATATGTATGAATACAATTATACAAATGATTATGTAATTAATATTTACACAAGAATTTAGCATCATTGCAATTAATTTAAAGAGAATATGAAAATTAAAAATTAAAGGAGTTTCTTCATTTTATTACATACATAAATATATGTACTATATATGTTCTTCCAAATTTATTTCATATGTACGTTTAAAAGTAGGTTAAAATAGTTTGTATATAACATAATACCTTTATACTATTTTGAATCCTGTCCCTTAGTAGGCATAAGTATCTTTTTTAATAATGTTAATTTTTTTATGTTCTAACTCTTTTACTCATTTTTATTTGAGTCCACCAGTTTTACCAGATTCTCTTCTCTAATTGTCCCAATCCTCTCCCCCAAAACATTTAGCTGAATGAAAGCAGATTGGCCATAAATGTGATGATTTACACAAAATCCTGATGTGATAAATTTACTTTAACTTATTATGTAAGTTTAGAACATTATGATTTTCTCCAAAGTATGTAGATTGTGACAATATGTAGGGGGAAAAAACTTTTGAACACATTTTCAGAAGAAGATGCCAAAATTTGGGTCTGGGCTGGTGATAGAAGAGTGTGCATAATTTGGAGAAGTATGTGGGATACCAATTATGTAAAATAGACATATGGATTCCATGACTTTTCAGTTTTAAAACTTGAAATTAGAGCCTGGTGTGTTAGTTCAAATTGGGATACATTATCAAATTTTGGAATTGGGTGGTTGCATCAGGGTGAGCTCTTTGACATAGTGAGCAGCAAATGAGAAATATTTGAGCACAAAAAGCCTGGAATATACCTCTTAGGTTAGGAAGGAGGTGAAGAATGGACTTGGATTCATGAGACTGGAACTGTATTCAAGTTTTTGACCAGCTGGCTGTTGATCTTTATAGCATAGCTACTATGTGATCATTTACTTTAGACAACAGATGCTTGACTTTGCTCTGATTCTAAACAGCCCTTGATAGAAGGATAAGACTGATAGCATAAGAAGTCCCTCTAGCAAGATGTACTTGTGTAGGTTTTGGTGTTTGTAGGAAAGAGTAAAGTCCTCATTTTAGGGAGTGCTTGTAGTTCAAAGAGGCCAGCAAGACAAATCTAGAACTGACAAGAATTCTTCTTAGCATAAGGTTCACCTTGGGTATTTTGAATCTAGATGATCCTTTGTGCTTAAGTTTAAACTGAAACAAAGTGTTCGAAATTAGGTGAACAAGACATGCAGCTTCCCAGGCCATCCTTGGGTCGAGATGTGGGAACTGTAAGAAACTGAATTTGCCTTTTCATTTCTGTAATGTAGGACCTACGTTTTGCATTTGGCTAGGCTTAGTCTGCGTCTGCCTATAAAGAAGTGGATACTGTCAAGGTCTGAAAGGCTTCAATGTCTCAATTCATTCTCTGGCAACACACTCCAGTTACTGTACAACCATGTCAGGGGATTTAAATGGTTCTTCTTTATGTTGTAATATATTAGATATAAACAAAAACCGAATACATATGTTAATATGTAATTATCATAGAACCATTAAAAAATAGAAATGATATGGTGGAAAAAAACCCCTTTGCCTAAGATGGTATAACATGGCTTATCAAAATATAAGATGGAATAAATAATGATTTCACTGAGGTTTAAGCACTACTTTTGCTTAGTGCTCCCAGTCAATTTTCTTTTGATCCAGGCTTGTACTTTTAAATAAACTAATAAATATTCTTTCCATAGCAGCAGCAGTTCAGGGCATGGATTGTGAAAAATTTATTTTCTTCTTTCCTCAGGCACAATAACCTTGGTACCCGGCCAAAAGGGCTACACACTTTGGTAAAGAGTGGTGTTCCTGAGGCATTAAGGGCAGAAGTATGGCAGCTATTAGCAGAATGCCATGACAACCAGGCAATGCTGGATAGCTACCGAATTCTTATCACAAAGGTAGGAAATTCTTTTAGTAATATTTTCCTGATAATTGAAAAACATTGGATCATGTTTTTCAAAGCTCCAGTAACTGATCGGTAACTTGAATATCTTTAAAACTATGTTAGTGGTATCCTGTCAGTATTTTATTCTGTTCTGAACACTTGCAGGATAGTGGTAAACAATGCCTATAATAGTTTTAAACACTTTATATCTTGGTTTCATTTTAAAATTCTGACGAAGAAACTTGAAGTAATAAAATTGATGTTATAAACTTTGCTAATGAACTTGCTTACAAAATATTAAGTTATATTAAGTTGAATTTAGCTAAGGGAGCAGTGTCTCCAGTATACTTATAAGATACATAGTGTACTAACCAAGCTTGTGGCCTCTGTAGGAATGAAAACTTCATATCATAATTGAAATTTAGGCTGTGGAGAAAGTTTTTGCTGATGGTTGTTCACCCAGGTTGACCTCCAGTTAGGCTGCATTCTTATAACAAAAGGAGACAGTCCCGACTTATAACCAGCCTTTAGGCCCATCCCCAATCAAACAACATGCTTCTATAGTACAGCTCAGGGATGCAGTGCGGGGTCCCACACATCTTTAAATTCTTATCTTCCATTAAATCCCTTGTACTTTTATCAGGAAAAGTGTAATTTTGTCAGGTGGGCAAGATAAACCAGGGTAGAAACTATTTGAAGAGAAGTACAGTGGTATATTTAAGAAATGATGATAATCTTTCTGTATAAATCTCCTATCTGCCCAAGTGGCCAGACTTGTGGTCTCCTGCCTTGTTCAAAGTGTAACCTGGGGCCATGACCTGAAAGAGATATAAGGATGGCAGCCTATATAGAATGCATAAGTCTAAGGTATATATAAGTTAGTAAAATCTTCTACTTGTGGTCACCCTTCATTAGTAGCTGGTGTCATAAGTCTTATACAATTTAGCAAAATGAAGTAGTGTGTCCTTTGTCTCAAGTTTAGTCACCCTGGAAAAGGAATAATTTCATTCACCTCCCAGAGTCCATCTTCAGGATCCTGACATGAAATCTGGGTTCAAACAGAGAAGCCACAGTTAAACTAAGCAGTCTGTCAAGGTGTGGTTTTGCTCATTAGTGACCCATCATTTGCTCGGTTCTTGTTCTTGTAAGGTGGTATGAAAAGTTGTTAGAAGTGTATGACATTTCTTCCTGGGAGATCTCACTCTCTCAGGAAGTTTTCTCTCTGGCTTGCATCAGTGCCCTAGTCTTTTCCTTCTCCCAGCTCCTGGGAAAATTCTGATGTATATCTCTTTAGAATAACTTTATGGTAGGCAGGAAGACTGCAAGATCATTTTTATCATTCCCCAAATAAACACCATATCTGTTAAGAGTATCTGATATCTCCTTTTCTCTCTCTTTCCTATAAATCATTTATCTATATTCTACACCTAAAGACTTCCTCATTCTCTTTTTCTATGCAGCTCTATATGGAGAATCATCAATATAGGTCATTATTTTAATACATTTTAGCATATTATGACACAGCAATTTGAAAATTTGTTCCTAAATAATTTTTAATGGTTTTCATTTTTATTGTATCTGAAAAAGATTGGTAGATCCAAGTAGAAGTGTATCATTCTTTTCATCCCCTACCATCAAGTGTGTTGCTGCATTTAGGCTAGCATATTACCTATTTTTCCTATGATAGTCAACTTTATTTCTCTTTTTTTTCTTTGTTCTTTCTTTCTCTTAGGAGTGTCTGCATAACTGAATGCAAGGCACCATGAATGAGTCTACAATTCAACCATATTTCTAGACTTTTTTAGTATTCTTTTTTTTCACAATTTATTATTTTTTTCTGTACATTGTTGTTTCGCCTGTGTATATGTCTGTGTGAGGGTATTGAATCTCCTGGAACTGGAGTTTCAAACAGTTGTTTTCAGCCGTGTTAGTGCTGGAAATTGAACCTAGGTTCTCTAGAAGAACAGTTAGTGCTCTTAACCACTGACCCATCTCTCCAGCCCCATTAAGTATTTTAATTGATAAATCAGAAGTTGATGCATCTTTGTACTTTTACCATTTTATTTCACAATCTCTGTAGCTTTCTATACAAGTTTTAAATGTACAATTTCTCATTTCAGGTTACTAAGTGTGGAGATGTAAGAAGCTTTCTTTGTTTGTTGGGGAGGGCTGTATATGTATAAATTCAGGCAAGCACTTCCCTTTGTTATATGCAGAGGTCAGAAATTGACATTAGGAACCTATCTATTTCTCTCCACCTTATTTTTGAGCAGGGTCTCTCATTGTATTGACAAGTTTTATGCCAACTTGGCACAGACTAAGTCATTAGAGAGGAGGAATCCTTGGTTGAGATAATTCTTTCATAAAATCAAGCTGTAGATAAGCCTGTAGGACATTTTCTTGATTGGTGATTTATTGGGAAATCCGAACCCATATGAGTGGTGCCATCCATGCTAGTGGTCCTGAGTTCTATTAGAAAGTAGGCTGAGCAAGCTCTTACTCAGTGTTCTTCCATGGTTCCTGCATCGGCGCCTGCCTCAAGATTCCTGCCATGTTTAAATTCCTGTCTTGACATCCTTCTGTGCTGAGCAGTGATACCGAAAGATAAGCCAAATAAACCCTTTCCTCCTCATCTTGCTTTTTGGTTATGTTATTTCATCATTCAAATGGTGACCCTAACTAAGATTGCCAATTTGACTAGACCTACTTTCCTGTGAAGTTTCCAGACCCTTCTGCCAGTCCTGGGATCTCAGGCAAACATGGCTATGCTCAACCTTTTACATGGACACTGGGGATGCAAACTCAAGTAATCATGCTCATACAGTAAGCACTTTATTCAGTGATCTGCCTCCCTAGCCCATACACACATACACATAGTTTCTGGTGATCAAGTCATGTATTAATGTTTACAGTACCAAATGTTTCACAAATAGTCTTTTTTAGGATCTTCTTTCATCATTAATTGCTGTAACAGCTGTAGCACAAATTCTAGTTGGTTTTAAGTAATCAAAGCCCAGAGGCAGATATAGGGTTAAAGCAAGACCAGAGAAGCAGATCAGCAAGCCACTAGAGAGACCTTTTACCTCTACCAATGCTCAGACTGAAGAAGGGTCCAGCCTCAGACTGCCTAGACTGCACTGTGTCTCCACCAAACCTCAGATTCCACACTCCAGTGAGTTCCTGTCTTTTTCCCTTTATATTCCTCTTTCTGCCCAACCATGTTGTTCCTGTCTCCACCTCACTGGTTCTAGGATTAAAGTTGTGTGACTCCCAAACACTGGGATTAAAGGTTTGAGCAACTACCACCTGTATCTGTTGCTTGGTATTTCTTGTGTAGCCCAGGATAGCCTTGATCTCAGAGAGATCTGTCTGCCTCCATTTCCTGAGTCCTGGAATTAAAGGTGTGTGCCACCACCCCCTGGTCTCTAGTTGCTTAGCTTTGTACTCTGATCTTCACTCAAGCTTTATTTATAAAAATACAAATAAAATATTACTACAAACAGCTTTTATTTTTGAAGGAACAGAGAAAGTGTTTATTTCTTTTAAATATTTAGTGTCTTTCAACAACTACCATTTTAAGCCAGTCAGCCATTTTATGAGGTTTAAATGAATAGGTAACATGTGAATACACTTACTCTACCATATGAAAACTGCAAACATATATTCTGAGAGTAAATGCTTGAGCATTATAGTTATTTCAGTTCCAAGTATGCACATTCCACAAGGTCAGGTTACCATTGAACCACAGTGCAATATGTGAACTTAGTCCCAACTCACAACAAGCATTAATATAGCTATGATCTTTTTGTCCTTGTTATTTTACAAAAACAAATGGAACATTAGACATTTTTACCAGTAGATCATATGATTTCACCTAATAGAGACTACTAATCTTTTAAAAATAATTTACTATTTTTAAATAAAACAAGTTTATTTATTTTTATCTTTTCATAAGATTTATTTTATTATTTTCAATTATGTGTATGTTGCTGTGTGCATATGAATGCAAGTGCCTGTACAGGCCAGATGTTATTGGATCCTCTTAAATTGGAGTAGTAGGCAGTTGTGAGCCACTTTGTATGGCTCTCATCTTTTAGATGATTAGAATGCTGTTCTTAACCACTGAATGATTTTGCCTGTCCCTATCTGTCTTTTAATGAAGAAGAAAGATAGATCAAATATTGGGTAGATTACTGCCTTGCTTAATACTGCTTGTTATTAGTGACAAAGTTTTAATGTTATTACAATCATAAAAAATACACTTTGTAAAAAACATTTTTTTGTACAGAGTATAGAAATCTGTTGCTCTTAATCAAAATTTCAAGTCATAACACTTGTGACAGGAAGTACAATAGTATATTTGATTTTATTGTCTTCTCTGCATCATTGCTAGGGATCTTATAGAGATGGATAATAATATATTTCTAAAAATGTCTGTCTTGTTTTTCTATGTTAGAAGTAGATATGAGATAGTAAGTGCTTGTAGCCAAGAGTGCAAGAGTATATTTATGTGCTTTGGTGGTGAATGCATCTGAACTAGGCACCACTCAGCTAAAAGAACATAAACACCCAGTGGGTTTTCATAAGAATGTGCTACTTGTTTGGTGCTTAATTGTCATGAGTCAGCATGTTAATCTCTTATTTTGGTGCAGTTAAATTATCCTCTCTATTAAGAGAATGGTGAGATTTCTAAGGTCAACTAATCAAATAATTCAGTTTGAACAGAATTTCTTTATAGAAAAACCCTCAGAGACCATAGATTGCATAGGAAAGAAGGAGTATGATGAAGACATGACTTTTAAGAAAAAGTGGCCTGTAATTTAATTCTGTTGAATTAGAATTTAAAGAGACAGATTGTATTTGGAGGTATTCCCATTAGGGATAACACTCGTTTTAGGTGTGCTTTGTGAAACCACTATACGTTGAAGCACACGATCGGCTGTTTTACCATACACTTGCCTCTTGTTCCTTTATAATCTTCAAAATTATATGCGTCAAAGCAGCTATGTGTAGCGATGCCATTGTTTCACAAAACAAAGCAAAGGTAATGTGTTTTTAGTTCCTCTCTGGGCATAAGGAGGAATCAAAACCCAGGGCCTTGCGTATACTGGGCAAGAACTCTGCCATTGAGCCATACCTCCTGTCTTTAATTGATTCCCAACTTTCTGAGGAACTGCTATATTGTTTTCCATGGTGATTGTGTAAGATTGCACTTCTACCATCAATGGAGGAGTGTTTCCCCTTCCTCCACAGTAGATGTGGACCAGCATTAGCTATCATTTGGATTATTGATCTTAGCCATTCTGACAGGTATAAGATGGAATCTCAACGTAATTTTGATTTGCATTTCACTGATGGCTAAGGATGTTGAACATTTTTTTAAAAGTGCTTTTCAGCCATCTTGAGTTTCCTCTATTGAGAACTCTCAGTTTAGCTCTGTACCCCATTTTTAATAGGATTATTTGATTTTTTTCTATTTATTTTCTTGAATTCTTTATATAATTTGGATAATAATCCTCTATCAGATGTGGACTTGGCAAAAAATTTTCTCATTCTGTATTCTGTTGCTTTGTCCAGTTAATGGTGTTCTTTGCCATACAGAAGCTTTTCAATTTCATGAGGTCCCATTTATTAGTTGTTGATCTTAGTACCTGTGTTAATGGAGTTCTGTTCAGAAAGTCGTCTCTTGTGCTAATGCATCCAAGGCAATTCCCCACTTTCTTTTCTGTCAGCTTCAGTGTTTCTAGTTTTATACTGAAGTCTTTGATCCATTTGGAGTGGAGTTTTGTACAGCAGCAAGTACCAGCTGACATGAGTTTGTACCAGATTCTCTGTGTATACCTTATAGCTTTGAGTTTAATATGGGACTTCTGGATGAGTGAAGGAGTGGGTTTGATTTTTGGACTTTTTTGGAGGGCTCTTTTCCTTCTGTTGGTTTGCCTTGTCCAGCTTCAATGTGATAGCTTTTAAATCTTATTATATTTTATTATGTTTGGTTGTTATCTCTTAGAAGAGTGTTCTTTTAAAGTGAGGAACAGAAAGGGAGTGGATCCAGATGGCTGGATAGAAGAGGAAGTGGGAAGCAACTGGGATGAGCAGAGGGCAGGGAAACGGAAACTGTACTCAGGATATAATGTATGAGAAAGAACTTTGTGTGTGTGTGTGTTTGGTCTCCTCCCCCCTCCTTCCCTCCCTCCCTCTCTCCCTCTCTTCCTTCCTTTTACTTTTTTTCAAAACAGGGTTTATTTGTTTAGCCCTGATTGTCCTGGAACTTGCTTTGTGCACCAGGCTGGCCTCTAACTCCTGTAGGTCTGTCCTCCCCTGCCTCCCAACTGCTGGGACTAAAGGTGTGTGCCACCATACCTGGCTGGGAAAATAATATTTTTCATAAAAGGGGAAATTTAAAAAATAATTAAAAAGTAAGACATACAGAGATTTCTAAAGACTCTAACCCATAGAAGAATTATTAAATGGAAATAACAAAAATATCTATGATAATGAAGAAACATTTCAAATATAGGTAGAAAAAAATTTTCTAGTTCAAGGATAATCATATGAAAATGCATAGAAAACAAAGAGAACCAGGGTTGTCTGATACCCTGTTACCTACTATGCTACTAATTCATCACACTTTGTTCCTTAAGTTTATGGAGCAATAAGTCCTTCTTTTGTTTCAGACATTTTGCCAAGCTATGGTTACAATATAGTCTAGTAATACCTCTATCCTACACTTGAGATGTTATCAAGCCTGTGTGGGAAACAGTCAAACTGAAAAATACCATGGTTAACTGCTATGGCTTGCTGTGAGTCAAGTGACAGGAACACACAGAGACTGAATCGGCCAACTCTTTAGGATGCTGGACATACTGAGTTAATAGCTGGGTGTTGTTTCTAGTGCTTTTGAATGCCCTCTTCATTGACTCTCACAGTTTCAGTGATTTGATTCTTCTTTTCTTGACATGAACTCACTGTAGCCCTGGCTGGTCTGCAACTTGTTATGTAGGCCAGACTTGTCCTGAACTTAGAGAGATCTGCGATCTGCTTTCTTCTCTTCCTCCTCTACCTCCTTCCTTTTTTTTTTTTTGCTTCCCAGTTGCTGAGATAAAGGCACACACCACTATGCCTGGCTAGTGATGTGATTTGAATTTTTACAATTAAAGGAATAGGAGTCATATTTGAACCCATTAGGTTGAAAAGTTTAAAAAACTATAGACCATTAACACTTTCTTTTATTTATAGTAAGTTTTGGAAATTATAATTACATCACTTGCATCTTTTCTTTTTTCCCTCCAACCCTTCCCATGCATGACCTCTCTCATGGCCTCTTCCTTTAATTGCTATCACACACACTCCTAAATACATAAACACAACCTGTTCAGTAATATAATGTCATCTTTGTGTATGTGATCTTAGGTCTGACCACTTGGTATTGGATAGCTAATTGGGGGGCTCTTCACTCTTCCCTGGGGAAGACCATTTCTCTCACTCAGCATTCTCCAGCTCCTATGATTGGGAACTTCATGAGCTTTCTCCTGTTGCTGTTAGTTTCCATCTGTTGGTGCCACTGATATTCAGGTTTTATTGGCAGCAGTGTTGATTAGACTTTATAGGTATAGCCTCACATAGTCTCACAGCAAACTTCCTGTTACTCTGGCTCTTACAATGTTTTGCCTTCCTCTTCCATAATGATTGAACATTAAGTGCAAGAATTGTGTTGAAGATATATCAGTTGCTACTGGGTACCACATGATCTCTTTTTCTCTTCTTTTTTATTGTTTGTGTTTTCTGTATAATGGTCTCCATCTGTTTCAAAGAGAAATTATCTTTATGAGGCATGTGAACCACACTCATCTGTGGATATAGGGATATGTATTTAGAATGTAGTTATGAATTATGCTGATTTAGTACTGTGGTATTGTAGGTTCTCTTCCAAGATCCATGACTTCGCTAGCCCAAGGTGGTTGTCTAGGGTTCAGGTAACAGACTTCATTTAGTGTTGTTAAGCAGGCTTTACTGCCTTTGGTCTGGTATAAAGATTTTCTAAAATTAAATAATTAATTGTTAAAAGAAATGAGAAGTCAAGGAAAAAAGCAGGCTCTCTCTTCTTCCTAATGTGCAGATGTTCATGAAGATTTATAATTAATGAAGGCCTGTTCTGTACCTATATGAAGTGTGCATGAGCCTTCTGTATGAACCAGTAGAACAGAGCTGAAGCTCCTAACTCCATGCTTCTTTCAAAATGGGTGTGTCTATTGTCTGTGAGAATAAGCTTGGATTTCCACAATGGTCGAATGTGATTTGCCATCCTGCCTATGATTTCCAGCCTGGGCCAAGGGTAACACTGCCTCTGAGGAATTCCCTGAAAGTTTTTAGCCACCCTTGTCTGAAACCATTCCTCAGAAACTCATTATCACTGAGACTTTCATTATTGCTTGCTTAACTAGCGTTCTTCATAACTTTTGAGGCAATCTCAGAGGATGTCTATCCTTTGCCCCTATATAAACAAGCAAATAGAATTCAAAGCTTCTGGAATGAGGATGAAGTCTTAATCACTGGCATGAGGAACCACTGAGTAGTAGTCACCTTTTCATATAGTCTGAGCCATTTGTTGTGGGGGAGGCTTTGTAATATTTTAGGGCAATTTGAATGTTATATCTTACTGTAGAATTGTATATGCAGTTCTGTAATTATATGACATATATGATACAGTTGATAAAATCCACTAATTAGTTCTTATGAAACATAAGAAATACTAGATTGTGGGTTCCAGCTTTTGTAAAGTGATCAAATCTGTCTCCTTTGTACCATTAAAACCACAGCACAGCTAACAATAATCTTTCAGAAATGACAATCATTAGCTTTTTTCCTACCACTTGAATTTTTATCTTTTACTTCCAAATGAATATTTTGTTCTGAAAGTACATGTGCATAAACATACAGGTACCTTGTGTTTAAAGAATTTATATTGTTTGATAGAACTGAATCTAAGTCACACCTGTCTTTGTCTCCCTTTAGAAAAGAGCAGGTTTCCCAGGGGCATCCACAAAATACAGCATAATATGGTACAATAAGACCAGGCACATCAAGGCTAGACAAGGCAACCCAATAGGAGGAAAGGATCCCATAAGTAGGCAAAAGAGTCAGTGACTGCCACTTTTCCCACTGTTAGGATTCCCACAAGAACAGTGAACTACTTAGCCATAACAAATGTTCAGAGGACCTAGCTCATTCCCCTAGGGTCCCTGATCTCTTCTTTGAGCCTCCATGAGCTCCAGTCAATTGATTCTATGGGCCATGTTCTCACGGTGTCCCTGACCCCTCTGGAGAGAAATCAGATTTAAACTTAAACTTTTGAGTTGTTTCATAGAATACTGCCGAGTTATAGAGCATAGCTGATTGATTGAACTCTCACAGACACAAAACTGCTCACTGAAAAGTTGACTTTTTCTGGGAAACTAGATAGGAGACTACCAGAGGGGAAGGAAAGTGCTGAGAAAGATGGGGAAGACAAAATGTGGTAAAGTGACATGAAAATGGAAAGCGGGATGGCATAAGACAGGTAAGAAGGGTGGGGAAGAATCAGGAGAGAGAAACAGTGAGCAAAAGTTTTTAGAAAATTTGATAGCAAAGCCTAATTCTTTGTAACCTGACACAGTTCTAAAAAAGAAAAATTATCTTTTTAATTTGTTCAGTGTTTCCCATTATAATCATTTTTTACTGATTACATAATTGTTCATATATACAAAAACAGTTTACAAATATGACCTTCTTTTATAACTTTTTTATGTTGTTTCCTTTTTCCAATGAAGAGAAAAATAAAATAAGTTAAAATAAAAAAGACTAATAAATTTAGCAAGATTTGGAACTTAGAAAAGTGTTCTGTGAAATTTTGTGAGCTCCTTCAAAAAGATGCTCTATAAATGTTATATTTGGTTATGTTTTATTTTATATATTTTAAATTTTAAATTTTTGTTTCACAAACTGGCTTTTGAATTAACTGATATGTTCTTTATCTAGTTTTGTTAGATTGAAGTCATATGTTATAGTAAATTCAATACATAATTTTAAATAAAATTTATACTGTAAGAATTTATTAGTGTTCGTGGGTCAGGAAGGTGGCTTATTGGGTATAGGTCCTTGCTGTCAAGCCTAATAACCCATTTGGTCCTTGGGTCATACATAATTCAAAGAGAGCTGATTCTTGCCAGTTACCTTTTGACCCACAAATATGTGCTTCACTAAATAAAATATATTAACAGTTATTGAAAAAGATTGTTCATGAATTTGAAAGAAAGCAAGGAGGCTATAGGGGAGTTTGGAGTGAGCAAAGGGAAATGTAAAATGAGATTATATTGTAATCTAAAACTACAAAAAGTAAAAGAGTTAAAAACTCTTTAAAAGTGCTTATTAGTATTTTTGATTTAGTTACTTTCCCTTTTATATTTACTGCTTGTTATCTAGATCTACAGCTTATTTATCAGTAATCTTTCTATTAGGCACGTGGTAGATTTCCATTTTTACATACAAGTGTGTTTATTTCTGAGTGATAAAAAGACAAGGTAGAAATTGTTCAGAACTTTTATTCTTGAGTTAGAATGTCATGGGTATGCATACTTCTTCCCTAAGAGAGAATATTAATTGCTACTGGTGTCAGAATTTCAGTCATTTTTACCCTTTAAGAAGCTGATCTTTGACATGTTTATGAAAACTGCTTAATCTTTTAATAAATGACTAATTTTTTTGAAGACAGCATCATGAAGCTTTTATCTTTATATCTGCAAAACCGATGTTAAAAAAGGAACAGTTTTCATTTGACTCTTAAAAATTTTCTAGTCTAGTATGTAAAAGTAGAACTGAGATTTTAGATGACAAGCTTCTACTAATTATTCTGTGTAGTTCATATTTAGGTATTCTAAATAAGTTTTTATTTTATAGTGATTGCTTCTTGTCTTTCTGACTTTACAAGGCCTTCATATTTTCTTTTCTATAAAGGGTTTCAAAGTTTAGTGTTTGCAGAGTCATAAGCAGAGACTACATATTAATTTCCTGGCCACCCAGACCCAAATAATCACACAGAAACTATATTAATTACAACACTGTTTGGCCAATAGCTTAGGTGTGTTACTAGCTAGCTCTTACATCTTAAATTAACCCATTTTCAGTAATCTGTGTATCAGCATGAGGCTGTGGTTTACTGGGAATATTCCAGCGGCATCTTTCTCCTTCAGCAGCTACATGGCGCCTATTGGACTCCATGTACTGTGTATATATCTCTGTTCAGAATTCCTGCTTGGCTTTATTCTGCCCTGCCATTGGCCGAAGCAGCTTCTTTACTAACCAGTGCTAATAAAACATATTCACAGCATACAGAGAAGAATCCCAAATCATAGAGTATTTGAACATGTTTGTAAAAATGTGAGTTTTATTGAGTTCCTGTATCTGGGCCTGTATTCAGAGGACAGATTTAGGGCTGAAGATGTGAGTGGTAGCAGTGCTTTTCTGGCATGTGCCTTGAAGACCCTGGGTTCATTAACTTAAGCCAACCCAAGAATCAGAACTCCAAATCTGAAAAGGGATGATCTTTTCCTACGTAGTTTTTAAAATTAAGATTTTATTTTTCTGAGTGAGTTATATTACAACTCAACATTAATTCTTGAAAGATTTTCCCAGATAATGCATACATTCCCTTTTTGTGCTGCAGCTGATGATGCATGTCTTGATGTTGGATTTTGGATGTCCAAGTCAATTCCATGAAAAGAGTTTTTCCCATTTAAGGCAGAAATAAACTGACCTTAATCCTGATGAAGAGATGATGTTTATTACCATAAGGAGAATCAGTTCTGGGTCCCAGTGGCACAGAGGAGGCTTGTATTAAGTGTTCTGTGACTAATTAATCAGGAAATGATTCTAATTAAAAAGGAAGCTGCTCATCAGCTGTCTGCTTAGGGTATTTCACAAACTGGAACTGTAAGCCTGGGTATTTACACTACTGTTTCCAGCACCATTCTTTTTAACTGTGTCTGTCTCTGTTGAAATAGAAAATGAAAATATTCTCTTAGTAGGCTTCATTTTATACTAACAAATTTAGATATCAAATTGACTTCTTTCAGTTGTAAATTTACATGAAAGAAGTAATTTTGGAGTTAGACAAGTGTGGTTGATCCAAAAGGCCTTTTAATTTTTATTTATTCTTTATTTCTTATTGCTTTCTTTCTTGCTTGCTTATTTATTTATTTATTTATTTATTTATTTATTCATTTATTTATCCTGGAAGTAGCTCTGTAGACCAGACTGACCTTGAACATAGCCTGTAACTCTTTATATTTTATCCCAGGTTTGCATCTCTACTCAATGGCTCTTAATATATTCTAAACATATTTTTATGTGTTAGTTGCTTTTAGTAAGTAGATACAGGTCTGTTAAAATTGTAGTCTGTTTAAACAAAGAAAAGTTACTAACTTAGTATCAATCTTTTATATACAACACATCTGTTGGAAACAGGATACTAAATTGAATAAGACTTAGATAACCACAATTCTTACTCAAGTTTGCATCCCTAGGTTTATTTTTGTTTCCTCTGAACAGTTGTTTTGTGAAATTTTGCTAATTTGTGTAATTTAATTTCACATGTATTTGCTTTATTTGAAGTTGTAGTACATGTTTAATGCATTAGTTATTTTATTTAGTCACTGCTGGGATTTATCTATGAGCTGCATCAATTTCCATAATGTTGTGTGATTCTCTCTGTAACAAGTTTGTAGCATGATTTGTGATTGCTGTGAAAAGATGGACAAAATGAAGTAATGTAGTTTAAAAGTTGTAAGAGGTCAAATAGAAGGTACAGTATCAGAACTGAAAATAGAAACTAGAGCTATTGATAGTTTATCCAATTCCCAGCCTTCCTTTTAACATTTTACATCGAATATCATTCAGGGAATAGTTCTTTGTATTATAATCAAAGTATAGGCTAATCAGAATTTCCATCCATAAATAGTATTTTCAGAGACTATACCCTAAGATGTGACTCGCTGGTTTTCTAGGAATGATCTTTCAAGTGCTGTGGACAGCTTGCACAGAGGCATCCCTTCTTTGCCTGTTGTCTGGGTTGCTCACAGATGGATATTTAGTGCCTCTTCTCCTTATGGCACATTAGGCATTGGGTTGGTGCTGGGTAATGTTCCTAAATGATGTTCAGCTGATTCAAATTTGATACTAATTTTCTAAGACAACATGCCATGTTCAGAATCAGCAAGGTTATAAGAATTATTCATTTCCTGATATGTTAAATCACATAATTTTGGATATTCTGAGTCCTCTTATGGTATATTGATAGTTTTAGAGGGTGGTTATGATTAAGTCACAACTATGTATTTGTATTATGGAGATAGAAACCTTTAAAAATTCCTGTATTAGTTAAGTATCCTTGAAAAATGAGAGAAAATTCTTTCCTTGATGAGCTTAACATTATTTAGTGATTCCATAATGCTTTTTGAACACTGAAAGAATTCTTTAGTCCCATGAAAACACAGTAGCATAATGTGTGCCAACCATTACACTAATTTGATGTGATGTAGTATTTCAGCTTTGAACACAGACTAAGGTACCTTTCTTCACCAACTGATATCTGTCTTAGTTCTTGATATTCTACTAGTCTTGTTTTGCTTATATTGAGTTTTAATCATTACTGTGCTTTATTTGTTGCAAGCATGATCGAGACAGATCTTGGTGTTTAATATTTGTTCATGCTACCAGTAGAACTTGTTTAAAACTGAGATTTGTAATGTATGGGATAGAGTTTGAAACTGTAATTTTTAATAGTCTTGTCAACAATAGTGTTAGTTTATTGACATACTTTGAAACAAGAATCTTGATTCTAGCCTCTCAACTATGAAATATTCCTCAACTATTTTGCATATAATAATTTAGTCAATGAATGCATGTGATGTGGTTGTTTCTAGGTTACTTTTTTTTTTAAGAAAAATGTGTATGTTAAAAGACATGAGGTGTGCCAGCAAGATGGCTCCCTGGGTTAAAGTATCTGCTGCCCAGCCTGATGACTGGAGTTTGGTCTCAGGGACCCACATAGTGGAAGAAGAAAACTGACTCCCTCCAGTTGTTCTGTTTTTCACATGATGCCATACCAGACTCTCACAAATGAAACAGTCAGAATTAATTAAAAATTTTAAAAAGTCATAATGTATCTTACTATAAAATATACAGCTTTTGGTTAATAATTTTTTTTTCTTATTGTAATAGGAGTTTGAATTATAATTTGTGATTTTTGTGAAAAGATAGATGGGACTGACTGAGAAGCCAATGATAATGGCACTGGGATTTGATTCTACTGCATGTACTGGCTTTTTGGGATCCTAGTCAGTTTGGATTCACACCTTCCTAGGCCTGGATGGAGGCGAGAGGGCCTTGGGCTTCCCACAGGGCAGTCCTAACCTGCCCTCTCTTAGGACTGGAGGGGAAAAAGGGAGGGGGAGTGGGGAAGCGGGAGGGAAATGGGAGGAGCGGAGGAGGTGGAAATTTTGAATGGTACTATTTATAATGCAATAATAAAAAATTAAATGTGGAAAAAAAGATGAGATAATACATCTTACAAACTTAAACACATAAATTTTCTTAGTCAAAGATTATTATGTAAACTGGATACATAATGATATGTATGCAGTCCCAGAATTTAGGAGACTAAGGCACTAGGGTTATGAGTGGAAGGCCAGCCTGAACCAATACTTCAAGACTCTGTCCCCAAAGTGTATTATATAAATTAATGTAAACTGATAACCATAAAAACAGGTCAAAGACTGTTGTCTTGTAAGATTTAAGTTATGATTCTTAAATTTATGGTTTATGTAACATGTAAGTCACCTGTGGAAAATAGGGAGGAAAGTCAGAGAATCAAAGGGGGAAGAAGGTGGTTCTGTGGAATGATTTTCTTTTTTTTTTTATAGTAAAATAAGCTTTACAGAGTAAAAATTTGCATATAATACTTATTCTGTTCTGGAAACTTGGCAAATCAGTTGTTTTATTTTTTTTCACATTTAATTTTTTATTATTGCATTATAAATAGTACCATTCAAAATTTCCACCTCCTCCGATGTGGAATGATTTTCTTTCTTGCATTTTGGTGTCTCCTTTCATTTTGCTTCAGGCTTCTCCTTTAGCTCTCAGAATGTATAGAGGCTTTTAGGAGCCTAAGTAACAAGGCTTTTATACAGCCCAAAGTAACTTTTAGTTCCATTAATCTTCATTGGTGTATTGCTCAACACATCACCTTTAAAACCATAATGTAAGTTCTTCCATAAAAGATAAGTCTTCTTTTCATTCCTCCTGTCACAGTATATTGAGAGAAAAAGCCTTAGCACAAAAGACAGCCACATTAATTTAACATATTCTATGATGACTACTGTAGGTTAACACAGAGTTTGAGGATTATTGGAGCCCTACCTCCTGGCCCCTGAAAATGGAAAATGGGTCAGAGTGTGCACAGAACGATATCTAAACAAGCAGTATTCTAGGAAAACCCAACCAGTGTTTTTTCCTGTGGCAATGAAGTGCCACATAACAAATATATTTGCTCAAACAGTGTCTTTATTTGTGTTACTTTTTAGAAACTACTCTCTAATAGGTGTGGTTGGGGCTGTGATTTTTCACAAAAGAAGCAAAAAATATCAAATGGAAAAAAGAAAGCGTATTTAACAAATGGTGCTGGCATAACTAGATATCAACATGTAGAAGAAAAAAATAGATTCATATCTATCACCATGCACAAAACTCAAGTCCAAATAGATCAAAGACCTCAACATAAAGCCAGCCACACTGAACCTCATAGAAGAGAAACTGGGAAGTACACTTGGATGCATTGGCACAGGAGACTACTTCCTAAATATAACCCGGTGGCACAGACACTGAGAGAAACAATTAATAAATGGGAGCTCCTGAAACTGAAAAGCTTCTGAAAAGCAAAGGACACGGTCAACAAGACAGAATGACAGCCTACAGAATGGGAAAAGATCTTCAGTAACCGCACATCAGACAGAGGTCTGATCTCCAAAACATACAAAGAACTCAAGAAATTGGTCATCAAAAGAACAAATAATCCAATAAAAACTGGAGTACAGACCTAAACAGAGAACTCTCAACAGAGGAATCTAAAACGGCTGAAAGACACTTAAGGAAATGCTCAACATCCTTAGTCATCAGAGAAATGCGAATCAAAACAACTCTGAGATTCCATCTTACACCTGTAAGAATGGCCAAGATCAAAAACACTGATGACAACTTATGCTGGAGAGGTTATGGGGTAAAGGGAAAACTTCTGCATTGCTGGTGGGAATGCGAGCTGGTACAGCCTCTTTGGATGTTAGTGTGGCGATTTTTCAGAAAATTAGGAAACAACCTTCCTCAAGAACCAGCAATACCACTTTTGGGTATATATCCAAAGGATACTGAATCGTGCCACAAGGACATGTGCTCAACAATGCTCATAGCAGCATTGTATGTCATAGCCAGAACCTGGAAACAACCTAGATGCCCTTTGACCGAAGAATGGATAAGGAAAATGTGGTACATTTACACTATGAAGGAGTACTACACAGCAGAAAAAAATAACGACATCTTGAATTTTGCAGGAAAATGGATGGAGCTAGAAAACATCATTTTGAGTGAGGTAACCCGGACACAGAAAGGCAATTATCACATGTACTCACTCATAAGTGGTTTTTAAACATAAAGCAAAGAAAAACAGCCCACAAATCACAATCTCAGAGAACCTAGACCATAATAAGGACCCTAAGAGAGACATACATAAATCTATTCTACATGGGAAGTATAAAAGGACAAGATCTCCTGAGTAATTTGGGAACATGGGGAATTTGGGAGCGGGTTGAAGGGGAGGGGAGAGGCAGGGAGTAGAGCAGAGAAAAATGTAGAGCTCAATAAAAATTAAAAAAAAAACTAGTCTCTAGGAGAAAATGAGCTCAGATTTTTGATATCTTTGATCACTGGCAAAAGCATAATTGTTTGATTCTCAAATATGCTGTATACTAATTACACTGTTGGTTTAGAGGAGATAGAAGTGCATCTTGTCCTTCAGGAAATCACAAATGCAGAATATAATTTAGAAACCAGAGTTAAAGTTTTATTCCTAGTAAATGTTTTCTCATTTTATGCTACTTAGTTTTGCTTGAGTATCTAGTATGGGTTTGTATTAGTGGACTTAAACTTTATACAGATTTGAGGGAATTATTTAGTGAGAAGAATAATTTTTTTTTCATGTGTGAATTATGCCAAAGTAATGATGTAAAAATATTTTTAGGTAGCACATTTCTCCTAGGACAAAGTGGATATTAACACAAGTTTCATTTTCTACAGCACCACCCAACAAGAAAATACTTTCTGCTTTTCTTTTTTTCTCTATTTTTTGTTTTTTATTTAATTTTTTTCTCATTTTACATGCCAATCTCAGTTCCCTCTTCTTCCCCTCCTTCTGCTGCCACCACCTTCTATCCACCTAACCCCCCCAATCCACTCCTCAGAGAGGGTAAGGTAAAGCTTCCCATGGGGAAAACAACAAAGATTGGCACATCACTTTGAGACAGGACCAAGGCCTTCCCCCTATATCTAGTCTGAGCAAGGTTTCCCTCCAAGGAGGATGGGCCTCAAAAAGCCAGTTCAAGCAGTAGGTATTAATTCTGGTCCCTTTGTCAGTGGTCCTACAGTCTGCCCCAGCCATACAGTTGTCACCCACATTCGGTGGGCCTATGCAGGTTCCCCTGCTGTCAGTCTGAAGTCAGCGAGCTCCCACTAGCTTAGGTCAGCTGTTTCAGTGGGCCTCCCCATCACTGTCGTGACCCCTTTGCTTATATTTGTGCTCTTCCCTCTCTTTGACTGGACTCTGGGTGCTTGGCCCAGTGCTAGCTGTGGATCTCTGCTTCTGCTTCCATCCGATGCTGGGTGAAATTTCTATGATGGACATTATGATAGTCATCAATCTGATTACAGAGGAGTCCAGTTCAGGTACCTTCATCACTATTGCTTAGGGACATAGGTTATCCTTGTGGATTCCTGGGAATTTTCCTAGTGCCAGGTTTCTTGCTAGCCCCATAATAGCTCCCTCAACCAAGACATCTCTTTCCTTTCTCTCCCTTTCTGTCCTTCCCCCATACCAGCCATCGTTTCTTCATGTTCCCCTCTCCCCTCCTGCTCTGCCCTCCCTCTTTCCATATGCCCCCCCAATTTTCTCAGGATATCTTATCTCTTTCCCCTAACCAGGGGGATCTCTGTATGTCTCTCTTAGAGTTTTCCTTGTTACCTAGCAAATATATGAAACTAGAAAAAACCATCCTAAGTGAGGTAACCCAGACCCAGAAAGAAAACCACAATTTGTTCTCACTCATATGTGGATATTAGATATAACGCAAAGGATAACCAGCCTATAATCCACAACCCCAGAGAAGCTAGGTAGCTTTCTGCTTTTCTTTCTTTTTTATTTTTTTTTTCATTTGAAATGTAATGATTTATTTGGAAAGAGCATGGTTTTTATGTTATACCTGAGATTCATCATGGCATTTCTCTGTTATGATTGCTACTGCTAGAGGTCTAGACAACAAGAGCTTTCTATATGAAGGATCTAAATGTATTTTTTCCTGAGGACCTCCTTTCTTACAGTATGTTTTAAAGATTGCAATTAAAGAACTCTTTAGAAAACTTTCATTGTTTCAGATTAAGAACAAGATCCAGACTTTAGTTTTACTGGTCTTGATGTTCTTTTTCTTTTCCTGGAGATCCTTTTCTCTTTTATCGTTGCCCTTGAGCTTGACCTACTTCTTTTAGTGCCTCCTATGGTTCAGGTCCATTCATGAATACCTTATATTTGATTTTCTTTATTTGGAAATGTCTGTTCTTAACAAGAATTTTTCACTGGACATAAACTGATAAACGAACTTCCATAACTTTAAAGAAAGCTAGAAGGCTATAGAAAATCATCTTCAGAATGATGAAAAACTGTCATCCCCTCCTGACCCCAGTCTGCCCAGGAAATCTCATCTATTTCCACTTCCCAGGGAGATCCATGCGTCCCCATCCCTTTTTATTACCCCTGTTACCTAGTCTCTCTAGAACTGTGGATTGTAGCAAGGTTATCCTTTACTTTACAGCTATTATACCTTGATGAGTGAGTACATACCATTTTTTTTCTAAGAAAATAATCTTACTCGAATTAACAAGATCAGAAATGAAAAGGGGAACATAACAACAGACACTGAGGAAATTCAGAGAATCATTAGGTCTTACTACAAAAGCCTGTGTGCCACAAAATTGGAAAATGTAAAAGAAAGCCAGGAGGGATGGGGGTGGGCCTTGGACTTCCAACAGGGCAGGGCACCATGCCCTCTTTCAAGGAAGAAGGGGGAGGGAGGAGGGGTG